>JARBWI010000195.1:0-66637 GCA_037576405.1 Campoplex capitator
TTTTTAATTTCGTTTACATTGTTTGCAACTTTTTTATCGTCGAACAGTAGCGTCGTAGTTGCGTCGTAGCGAGTGCCCCCCCCCCCCCCCCCCCCACCCCTCCAGCCGTAGAGCACACCTGTCGCTTGACAGTTATATATTTGATGATTTGCCAATAGGACCTATGAGAATTTTGCAACGAGACACGAGATACGGACGTATCACCGCTCTGAAAATTTTTATTTCCTACGATGAAGTTTTGGCATTTAAAGCCTCCTTTAGCACTTTTTTTTTCTTTTTTATTATTATCGAACCGACTGGCATTTGATGAATCTCTGCCAACTTTCTGAAAATCCCAGAAAAGTTATCTTAGGTTCAATTTTTTAACGCGCCTTTACTCGCGTTGTCCACTTTTTATTTTTCGTCGATATGAGGATAGACGAAATCTCGTAGATATATTTATTTTTCTCCATTTCGAACAGCTATTATTCACAAGTCGTCTTTGCAACCAAAACTAAAATCAGACCCTTAGCAAGGATCGGTGATAGACCCCTCCACCTCCCTCCATGTTTGATTAATCATTTGGTGTCGAAAAGAAACATCTCAAAATATAATTTCCATTATATCTTTTAATGTGACTTTACCGAATATGTGTAAATTTTTATGTTCGCCAAAGTTCAGATCGACAATAATTCGGGAATAGGTGATCAACTAACTAGATCGGATAAAAGTAAAATCGGATCGTGAGTAGAGAATCTTTTAACACGTTTTAAGTTGAAAAAATTCTGACGTTGCTCTTTTACCATCAATTTATTTTATACAGAAGTACTATTATCACAGTATCGACGAATGAATCGATCATGAAACGTTTATACTGCCTCGAAGCAAAATTTCCTGTAGCAAAACTTGTCTTTTCTCGTATCGATTTTATTTTTTATTTCCGAATCCTTGCCTGTTTAATGAATCATTTCAACAAGATTTGTGCAATTCATAACCTTTGCGAAAAGTGAAATCAGCAAAAATGCAAGATTATTTTGTTTATTTTCGTCCGAAATAGTAGAATCACAAATAATCGTGACAATCTGAAAAATATAGAGTTTTAAATGAATGTATATACTCAGAGTTGAAATAATTCAGAGAGGAAATGTGCTGAAAAATTTCAATTTCGAAAACTCGATTTATTAGATGATTGATCCATACTCTTGAAAATCGTTAAGCAGCAGTTTACAAAATATAATTGATTTCGTGAACATCAGAGACGGTTGTAGTAATAGTTGGTGAATGAAAAGAGCAAGATGTTTGACGAATTATATTTCGGAAGGAGTCACCCTTGAATAATAAATGATATTAAGAGAAACCAATAGTAATGGCTTTGTATTGAATGAAAATTTGGCAACAGGAGTAATTAAAAAACAAACAAGCAAGAATCATTGCAATTCGTTTCTTGTTATGGAATTTTATTTATTCTTATATATGCAACATTCTTCCAAACATTACGAAATCCTTCGGCTTCATAAACTACCGATCATATGTTTTCATTTAAATGTTGTATCTGAATTGAACCCGAATTTGTTTTTCGAATTTTCGAACCTATCCTTGTGATAATGACTGCAGTAAGAGTGTTCGAACTACATTTGAACATAAGTTTGGTCACTGGCCCATATCGTGGATTCATTGCCCACTTTTGGCTTTGAAAGTCAAGGCATGGGTCCCATCAAGAGATGATCCGGATAATCTTTCTATCTCTATAACTATCGTTTTTCGCCTGGCGTTGGATTTCTCCTAATCGAGAATGTTTTGCGTGATTGTCGAGATCAATGTTGTTTTTACTTTTCTTTTTTATTCTAATCTATCTGTTTAAGCAGTTTCATTCGCTCTGCTGTAGAAAAATGTTTTCCGTCAACATTTAATGTGAATATTTTTGCAAACGACGACTCTTTTGATGATTCTGAGTTTCAGCTAAACGCTAAAAGAAACCTGAGATGACATGCACATGGTTTTTTTGTTTAATTTTTTGTGAAAAAAATTTTACCGATCATCCTTTTTTTCCGAGTATCAATTTTTTCTCGATTGAACGTTAATCCTATAGTCACTCTGTTCGGACAATATTTCTATATCGCAAAATTTGCGGAAGACTGTTTGACGAAACGAAGCACGAAGCTGCTTTTCAAGTTGACTTTTCGAATTACGTAGTTTTCAGAGGTGCTTTGATTATTTATTGAACGGTTTTCACGCATTCTTTACATATTGAAGTGTCATTGAGTTACGTACTTATTAGTGTTCAAATATTAAAATTGCTCGACAATCTAGAATTTCCTGAAACGAGTAGAAAATAAAAAATGTATTTTCGAATCCTCTGGTTCCGCGACAGCAAGCAACTCTTTGGTTGTTAGCTGATAGGATATCTATGAAGTAATATCGGTACACAAAAAAGCGCAACGCCTCACAAAGAAGGACTAAGGAATAAGAAAATAGCTCTGCAAAGGTTCCGAAATTGATCGCAAATTAGTATGAAGAAAAATTTCGAAGCGACAAAAAAATTCTAAAGTAAAAAAAATGAAATCGAGAAAAAATTAATCAATATAATGGATAATTGATGATTGATAACTCGAACGCGAACTCGCTAAGCACTCCGAACGATTTTTTTTATTTTTCGAAACCAATTCTCGCTTTGTTTTGAGTCTATTTTCGATACATTTTTTAATTCTTTTCCTGTTGTACAGAACGGCTTTACCTTGAAACTGATTTCATAATTTTTCAATGTCGATCCATCGTAGCCCGTTAAGATCTATTGAATATTATTCTTGTTGAGGGAACGTTTGATAACTTTTTGTAAGATTTGAAGTGCTATCGTGCGTGAGATTTTACACCGACAAATCGTTAAACCGTCCTTATTTTTGTAATTTGATTCAGGCTCTACGCTGTTCATCGCGCGCTTGTACATCATCTTAGAAAGAGCCCGTTGAAGCTGATAAAATATACAGGTGGTGGTCGTCATTTCCACCGATCAAAGGGAAGTGAAATTTTTGCTTGGCATTATTGTTATACTGCTTATAACGCTTATCTAATTGTGTTATTCTCGAAGATAAGAAAATGTCGCACGTAATTAAGAGGTCTCGTGGTCGAAAGTCATTCGAAACGTTGTCATCGCGACAGCGACGTGCAATCAAAAGGGAAATCAAAAAGATTAGGTTGCGTAATTCGAGAATTGGAGCGCGAGAATATCCATCGTGGGAAATTAGTCAGACGACAAACTCTAATTTTCCCAATGTGATAAATGATAATTCAAACTTACCAGGCGCATCTCCCGTGTATGTTGAACCCCAAGTGTCGCCAACTGCGCCCATGGCTGCGGTTTCTCCAAGTAGCGTTTTAGATGTCAGCACGCGCGTCGGTGAAGACAATAATGAGGACGACAGGCTTCAAGCTTCAGATCTTGACATAGACTCTAGCGACTCGGAATCTGAACTTTCGCAAATGTCGGATAGTGACCCCGTTTACAGTTTTCGCGAAACTTTGGTTTCGTGGTTAGGCAATAATGGTATTAGTCAGCGTTCCGGAGATGATCTTCTCAAAATACTCAAAAACCATCCGTGTTTCTCTTTCCTTCCACAGTCTACAAAAACGCTTTTGGGTACTCCACGCAAGTCGGTCCAATTGCTAGACGTATATCCGGGGGAATATCTGCATTTAGGAGTAGAGTACGCGATCACTAGCATTCTTGATTTGATAAATACAGATGAAATTCCTGCTTGCCTGGAGCTGGATTTCAGCACGGACGGAGGACAACTTGATAATTCCGGCAACCATCAAATATGGCCTATTCAATGCAGAATCCCAAACATTACGAAGTCTCCAGTAGGGGTGATAGGTATATACAGGGGATCAAAAAAATTTGCTAGTGCAAAGGAATTCTTTAGATTGTTTGTTGAAGACGTGAATAGAATAATAGCAGAAGGAGGCATTTGTTATCAAGAATCTAAGTATCCTCTTGTTCTTCGAGCCTTTATCGCTGACGCACCTGCGCGTGCTTCAATATTGCGTCATTACAGCCACAACTCGACTTACCCTTGTTCTAAGTGTAAGGTCTGCGGTCAACGCTTAGGTAAATGCATGTCTTATTGCCAAGTTGAAAATGCATCACGGACCGATCAAGAGTATTTCAACGAATTCGATGAAGATCATCAGCTGGACGCGGAGAGTCCCCTTTCGCAGCTTCCCATGGGCGCCGTATCGCAAGTTCCTTTTGATCCTATGCATCTGTTATATCTCGGCATCATGAAGCGGCTATTCCTGGCCTGGGTTGAGGGAAAGTTTTCAAAATCGTCCAAATTATGTGCTCGTGACATTGCTATCATTTCAGAAAGACTCAAATTTTTATACGACTGGTGCCCCAGCGAGTTCGCTCGTTTACCCCGGCCGTTGGATTGTTATAAGCGATGGAAGGCTACCGAGTTTCGGCAATTTTTGCTCTATTTAGGGGCCGTCGTGCTTTATGGTATTTTACCTACTGATTTGTACGATCACTTTCTTCTGCTGAGCGGTGCCGTGCGCATTTTGGTTTCTACCAATCCGTCTCGTCGGAAATTAACGTACGCGAGAATGGCATTAAAAATTTTTGTTGCGCAATGTCCTCGACTTTATGGTTCCGATTTTGCTAGCTACAACATTCATGGAGTGTTACATGTGGTCGACGATGTCGAACGCTTTGGCCCGGCAGACGAATATTCCGCCTTCCCGTACGAAAACGCCATGCAACAATTTCGTCGGTACGTAAGGAAGCCACATTTGAGTCTGCAGCAAATGGCAAACAGAATAGCAGAACGTGCTCAGATAGTTATTCCTCGTCCGCGCATGAATGGTGATAAAGCACTTATCACCCTCGATCGGCATAATGCTGGACCGCTCTCACATGATATTCTCGTTAACGATGTTCTCCAATTCCGCCGCTTGAAAACTCAAACATTCAGTTTGAGCACAAAAAAACGTAACCGTTGGTGCTTGCTGAAAGATTCTGCAATATGTATGATTGAAAACATAATCAAATATCGGCTTACCACTTACCTGATTGTCAAAAAGTTCGATTCCGTACAACCGTTCTTCGATGTCGGTATTCCGTCGAGTGAAGTCGGGTTCTACAAGTGCCAAGGGCTTAGCCGGGCAAGGTCAATGGTCGCATTCACCGATGTCCGCTCAAAGTGTTATGCGATGCCCCTGTGGGTACCCCGTCGCATAGATGAAAATGGTAGAGAAGTACTTGCCTCTGATACATTTGTAGTTGCTGCTATGAACGCCGCTAGTAACTACTAGGAGTCAGGACTTTTTTATGCGTCAGGTGGTGGAGTCGTTTCCGTAATCGTGTTTCGCTTCAGTAATCATTTCTTGATTCTTTTAATTACTTCAGCTATTCTCCTATTTTTTGCCAATATGTAATTGATATAACACCAGGTTGGCACACATTAAAAAGCATTTTAAATTCATTCAATCCCCATCGTTTCTGTAACACTCTTCTCGCCCACAAGTCGATGTTCTCGCGTTCTATTTCAATACGCAGTATGGGAGAGCCACGACCATCGAGAAACGCGCATCGGCCGTTGTATCTCCAAGATTACATTTCGAGCTTCGAGAGTCCGTCATCAGAGGAGCATGGTGTCGACATTGGTGGACAGCCTGGGGTAGAGAACGTAGGTGGTTTAACCCTTCAGGACACAGTGGCCGTCATGCGACGCGCGATGATGAATGTTGACGAGGAATCATCTTTCGATAATCAACCGACGTTTTCGGGATATTATGAAGAAAACAATGTGCGTTCTTAAAATTCTTTTACAATTATCAGTAGTAATATTCTTCACGGCTGTACTCCTATTGGCTCTGCTTTTAAATACATGACTACTAAACAGTGGAGTATGTCTACTATTTTATCATTTCTTATCTTCACTCACTCGCATCATTACTGTAGACTCGAATGCATGGTGCTTATGCCCCTGAACATATATCTACTTTTGTACCGTCTTAAATCTGTAATGTCTCAAATCGTCTTGATGCATGCTCCGGGATAAGCCTCTCTATAATATGTGAAGAAACGATCCTGCTCAGAAATTCACTACTCTGGAACAATACCGCTTTAGAATATCTCTGTTCTAAAATATATTTTTTATTTTGTTGCGGTAAAACACTTGTTCCAGAGGAAACAAATTCATGAGCACAGACGTTTTCGAACACATATCTAATGATTAGTGCTGTTGCACTCTCGAAGTAGTATCATATTGGGCTACACAAATCTTGGCGGAGTCATGTTTTGGGGCATACCTGAGGATGAGTAGAGATATCGAAGATTCGAAATGATACAGAAGCAGACGTAGACACGTAAAGGACTTTTGAATCGACCTTGTCAATCAGGAGTCAAGTCGTAAAGGAATAGATTGTTTTGATGCCATGATTATTCTTTGCAAAACGCATTATTCCGCTGCTTGTAGTTCACACCGCGACCAAACAGGGATTTGGGAAATATTCGGTCATCAACACCGAAATCGAGCTATGTCGAACAGCCATCATTATTAACACTACAATCTCCCCGTCAACAAAACTTGACAGAAATGCACAACATCGGACAACAATCGCGACCACCACCAACGCCACCACCACCACCACCGCCACTACCACTATCACCACCACTATGACCACCGCCACTACCACTATCACCACCACTACGACCACCACCACCACCACCACCACCACCACCACCACCACCACCACCACCATCACCATCACCATCACCACCACCATCTCCAACACCATCACTAACACCATCACCATCACCATCACCACCATCTGTACCAGTATCGCAACAACGACAACGACGACAACAACAACAACAACAACAACAACAACAACAACAACAACAACAACAACAACAACAACAACAACAACAACAACAACAACAACAAAAACAACAACAACAACAACAACGACAACAACAACAACAACAACAACACCACCAACACCAACAACCACAACATCACCAACAGCAACAACCGGTTTATCAAAGTCCGCGTCCAAACGAACAGCACCCATATGATCCTCATTACCATCAGTGGCAGAATCCACCCCAACGTTGGCCGGAATTCAATCCTATTGTGAAATTTGCATCGCAAGAATCAGTAGATCGGCTGACAACCGAAATAGGGTAAGATTGCTGTTTAGGCCATCAAGGGAGCTTCTTACCACGATTAAAATCGATTAATCTTCCTATTTTCGATGTTTAGATCGCTCCGAGACTCCGTAACAAGGGAACTACGGTGCGTACAACGTTCAAAAACAAGCGCTTTTCGGAGCGTTGCTTGCCAAAATTATGCAAAGTCGCATTTATCATGTATTCCTCTGTTCAATTCTTCTCTTTATCGAATTTATAGTAAACTCAGAAAGTTATACGAGCAAGAACTCTCGAAGGAATTCCCGATGAAACCCAACTCGTTACCCTTGTCGAGCCCGGAAGAAGTAACCGATTTCGAGACCATCCCGGATGACGAATATAAGAGTGTTGTAAGCGCATAACAAATTTATTGGAATGAAAACGTTATTAACCTCTTCGTTCATCGTTGCCTCGATTTAGTTGCTTTTTTTTTCTCAGGTAAGGTATTTGGGTTCGCTAGGTGGCCACACGTTAATTGAAACGGCCAACGAAGTTTTGAAAAATGCAATGAGCGATAATGTATCTCCAGCTTTAACCTGGCATGGTCGGAAGCCGAACGAGATTGCCCTTGGCAAAACGAGATTTGCAAAAGCCCTGTATGGTATGCCACAGCATTAATGATTGTTTTCAGAAAGGTCCTCTTTAGATGGTGGACTATATTTATTTCTGTCGAAAATAGCGGCTACTGCAAGGAATCGTCATTATTCGAAACCGGATTGGTCCGAATTCACTGACGCGATGGCCAACGCTCTCAGGAGTTCCAAACAGCGCTACCGCAACAGCCTGAATAGAGCGGAGAACCGTCGGGAAATTCAAGGCGATGGTCCACCTGCCATTCGTTCGCAACGCAACGAGAATCATCGGCTGTCCAACTCACGAAGGCATCACGATGAGAGCGAGGAGGACATTGAAACTCTTGACGCTGATACGGGACGGCGCAATCGGAACAACCAAGGGGCACATCGCAGCGGAATCCAACGACGCCTCCAACGGAGAGTATCGTCGCAATCTTCGCTGAATTCAACGATTTCTGAAACAAGGTCTCGTTCTCCCTTGTAATACGTATCTTTTTCACAAAGCCAAGTCTCTGATCACTTTTTCTTTTTTATCTTTAATTTTCTTATTTACTTGCTGATTTTTCTGTCAGCGTTATAAAACGTTATTGTACGTAATGATACATATTTACCGTTTGAAAATTAAAACCTCTCGTTTTTATGTGAAATCCTTTTTCTATTTGTTACATTAGGGTGAATGAGTAGAGTGTATCGCGTGAATGTGTGGTTCGGATTCCATATCAAAAGGAGGTCCCCCAACGCACGGGTGTGCGGTTTAAAGTATCAGGGTTTTGGTGGGGTCGATGGACCATCGTAAATTCAAAGATGGCCAACGATTCCCCAAAACTCGGGTTTTTCTACTGCATGCCTATTCTCATCGTGGGCCAATCACGGTGGAATAATATTGTTGGCACTCTATATTCGGCAAATGTTTTCATTCCACGAAAAAAATATTTTCAATTGAATACAAGACATCGTCCGGTCTGCTGATTGATACGTTACCAAATACATTCACTGGTCACTTTCTTGCGTATAAACAATAGACTGATGAAAAAGAAAATATTTTAAATCGTTTTTACTATCTCTTATACTCATGTTTCATTTTTGTATTGTTCGATAAAACATTTTTGCATAAAAAATGAGCTCAATTGCTCATTTTTCCATCTCGATTGTTATCCTTTTGTCGGTTAAATACGGAATAATTGGGTGTTAATTGAACTTGAATAATAACAAAATATTCTCATACAAACCGCGTTTGAAAGCTGGACGAAGGACTTTCTTTTTGAAAAAAAAAATTTGCCCATGATAAATCCGCGAAGATTTCATCAAAAAATCCGAAAGTGATGTCCTGAAACTTTTTTTTTCCAATCATGGTATTATTGATGACCTTTGACCAGACCCTAATATATCCACAGTGCGCTATCAAATTCTAGGGTTAGACTTGAGAAGAAGAAACATTCAAGTATAAACTGTGCGATATATAAAAATTTATCGCAAATATGGTTTTCAAAGTATTCGCAAATCGGTGCTCTTCAAATTCATGAATTTTTCGCTTGTGTTAAAAAAAAAAATAGTATCTACAATTTAATTTTGATATACTGCAAAGTTTCCACCAAATTGACTATAAAATTTACTAGAACGTTGTGGATATGAAAATTTTTGGTTGATCTTTTTTTTTATTTTTTTTTTTGAGATATCGATAGTACGTAATTAAAAAAAAAAAAAAAAAAAAAATTGCTACCGTGTCACTTCCAAACACATATAAGAAACGAAAATGTTTTCGAGATGATTGAGATGGTTGGACTTGAAAATCCATTCAGATTCCATTATTCATCCTCCATTCCATTATTATATTATTTCACTGCGGACGGATGAGAAAAAGGATTTCTTGGTGAAGTCGCCGCGGATCCGTCAAAGTCATTAAAAATTTGTTGAAATTATTTTATTACTATTTTATGATTTCGAATTAAAATTTCCTTCAATCAAGTATACTTATGCCGTCTTAGCGTAAGTATCATTTGCAATAAATTTTCGATACAACTTGACTACTTGTAACAAATATTATTTCTTTGGCTATTCGTCTTTTTATCAAACAATTATTGGAGCTTTCAATATAAGCGCCAGACTCCGTTTAGCTACGTCATTATAACCACTGATGAATGTCGCCACATATCATTGATAAACAAGTTTCAACGATGGTTTGACACAAAAAGGAGAGCAAAAACAACATTCGTTAAAATTTATCAAGTTTCATCGACAGCAGTTCAGATAACGCCGTAGATAACACAAATGTGCTCAAATTATGAAATTCTCTAAAAAATAAGCAATCGAGCTCAATTTTTAACAAAATTTCTTTTTCATCAATACTTCATCAATTTTTCATCAAGAAACACGGATAAGGGCCGGTAAAACAAAAAATTGACTCAGTCTAATAAACATACAATGCGATAACCGTAGGTATTAATAGAAAAATGTAAATTGTACTCACCCCTCATCCGTATTGATCAAATCTTTCAATAATATATCCCAATATAAAAATCTTTTTCGAAGTCGATCGAGCGTCCTGAATCATCTTCACGCGTGCAGCTACGCAATGTGGAGTCAATACGCAATAAAAAAACTTGCTGTTTTGACAAACTACAAATTTGCCGCTTCTATTGCTTCGAAGCATGCCACAGCTCGGCTACTCAGCCGTCGGCAATGTAGCGCGCTCCATTGCTGCAAATACGCCGCAACAGCGTGCCCTTCCATTGCCGTCAAAGGCGCGTCACAGCGTGTTGAAAATATGCCCTCAACTTGGCCATACAGTATGTCACGAATTACACGCTTCGTTGCTGAAATTGCGTGGCGCAATTCGGCCAACAGCTGGATGGCACGTCGTGCTGTCCCTGTGCCGCTCAGTTGCTGTTTCATTCGCCTCACTTGTGAATGCAATCGCCGTCACGTCGTGCTGTTCCATTGGCCAATTTATGCTATCAAATCTTTTTGGTTTGTTCCAACATTTTGCCTTCACAATATGTTATCATTTTCCAGAAGTATTACGTTTTAGTACCATTAGTTTTGTAGGAAAACGAATGACACGTCGTGCAGCCCCTTTGCTGCCAATACTGTAGACGTGTCATTAGTTTGCTGCTCAACTCGGAAGCAACCTATGCAATTTTTACGTCATGCGATACTCATTCATGTCGGGTTGTTGCCGTTGTGTTTCAGTTTTTCATTATTTTACAGCACGTTTGTCTATCTGGGAAGAGTGCCGTGTAAGCGTAGTGTATGACATCTACAACGGTTATTAACGGAGTTTTGACATAATCAAGTGCAGCGGACGTCCGAAAAATTTCGATTAATGGATTTAATAAAAATATTCAACGCAGATTCTGAGTGAAGTTCTGTAATGATAAAGTGCGAGATTAGCGAGTAAATTGGATAAATTGTGAAAAATAATGATCTCAGTATAAACTTTTGAACAGACTGGTAAGCATTTTTTTTGTGATCCTGTGTATTCAAATCTCGCAGTGAACATATTCATCTACAAAATATAAAAATGCAAAATAAAATCAACAGTTATGGGTTATATTCACAAGCTAAAAGAGCGGATTGTAATTATATACAGTCTCCATAGGAGTTTATATGAACCAAAATATTTAAGAATTTTAGAAAAAAGAAGTGATATAACCGCAAAAATCCCCTCACGGGGAAAAAAACGTGGACAAGTACATTGGTGGTCCCTTGTTTCCCTATGATATTAAAAAAATTCAAAACTCCGCTTAGAAGAATTCAAAAAAAGTTACAAAATAAGTTGAGATCTGTTGGAATATACGTGGCCAAATACGGGAAGCTTTACTGCGTTTCAATAAATTTTCAAATACGGTTTGATGTTGATAGAAAAAATAATCAAGTTTGGAAATTCAACTATGTCACCAACCAAATTGCAAACGTAAAAAAATAAGATCGTAAAAAAATTCTGAACGAAGTACTTGGCGAGGATATTTCCATGAAATAAGCGTAGTGTATAGATCATGATCAAGAATTCGCCAAGTACTTCGTTCACAATTTTTTTACGATCTTATTTTTTTACGTTTGCAATTTGGATGGTGACATAGTTGAATTTCCAAACTTGATTATTTTTTCTATCAACATCAAACCGTATTTGAAAATTTATTGAAACGCAGTAAAGCTTCCCGTATTTGGCCACGTATATTTCAACAGATCTCAACTTATTTTGTAACTTTTTTTGAATTCTTCTAAGCGGCGTTTTGGATTTTTTTAATATCATAGGGAAACAAGGGACCACCAATGTACTTGTCCACGTTTTTTTCCCCGTGAGGGGATTTTTGCGGTTTCTTATTAAAGAGGAGGAATGACTAAATTAATTGAAAAAGTTTCCATCTTAGTTACGTACAGCATTAAAATTTACGATATCATTTCGAGGCCGAGTATTTATTGGTAATTCGGAATATTCATTCCTATGGGATGCATAAAAAACTTGAAACAGATCTACTAATAAATCAAAAAAGTTATCAAGTTACCTGCAGTACCAAAATTCATGATATCAACTCGAGGCCAAGTTTTATTAATAATTCGAAGTATTTATCCCTACGGGACGCATCAGAAACTTGAAAAAGTTCTGAAGAATTTTTTGTAAAATGCCTAATCCGAAAAAAATCACGTCAAAGGGGAAGTCATTTGTTACTGTATGGTGGTAGAGACTCATAAGAAAATCGATTCGTCTCCGACTTTAAGGATTCCCTGATATCATTCACAACATTCGACATCGATTGGATCGGTACAAATTATGTTTAAATACGTGTTAAAAGTACTTGTCCGGCCCATCACTTTTTATTCAAATTGCTCATTCAAATCAAAATCAGGGCTCTTGAATCAGGGGAATAAAAATCAGGGAATTGAGGAAAATACCTTCAGGTATTTTAACTAAATTGTATCCAATTGTAAAAATTCGTAATGGAACTTTCCTGTAATATACAAGGGATTTTATTGTGCATCCAAGAAAAAATGTACTTCACACAATAAAAATTTCTAACCATCTAGGATAACCTCGCAGATTATATTGCAATGACGACATTTTTTACTCCTCATTTCTTTCAGCGGGCAATTCTATTCGGTATAAGAACCAACCAATACTATTGCTGAGAACATTAAACTGATGATACGTTGCATTCCAAGAAATTTTCGAGTTGATTTACGGACACAATTTGATCCAGTTAAAATCATTGTCAAACGTTGAGTTTGACACGAGCGTTTCCTGGAATTCGAAGAAATTTTTTTTTCATGTTGACAGACGCGGTAGGGGTGGTATTACTATTCCATCAAATTAAAACATGGATCAACTTTCTTGATTTGGATTTGAATGAGCAATTTGAATAAAAAGTGATGGGCCGGACAAGTACTTTTAACACGTATTTAAACATAATTTGTACCGATCCAATCGACGTCGAATGTTGTGAATGATATCAGGGAATCCTTAAAGTCGGAGACGAATCGATTTTCTTATGAGTCTCTACCACCATACAGTAATAAATGACTTCCCCTTTGACGTGATTTTTTTGGATTAGGCATTTTACAAAAAATTCTTCAGAACTTTTTCAAGTTTCTGATGCGTCCCGTAGGGATAAATACTTCGAATTATTAATAAATACTTGGCCTCGAGTTGATATCATGAATTTCGGTACTGCACGTAACTTGGTAACTTTTTCGATTGATTAGTAGAACTGTTTCAAGTTTTTTATGCATCCCATAGAAATGAATATTCCGAATTACCAATAAATACTTAGCCTCGAAATGATATCGTAAATTTTAATGCTGTACGTTACTTAGATGGAAACTATTTCAATTAATTTAGTCATTCCTCCTCTTTAATAAGATGAGAAGAATGGGGCATCGGTTTTTAAAATGTTTTCAAACGAGATTTTTTGGTTACTTACGTCTGCAATGTTCTCGAATGGTGTATTTAAGATTTTCTCACGTTTCATTTGAATTTTTTTTCACTTTCCAAAATAATTACAGATTTATTATTTTTTTTTTTTTTAATGTTTTTTGCTGATTTGTGAATTTTTTTTTTCAATTGTGTTGAAATCATTTTCAGTGAAATTCATGATTTTTTTATGGAATTTTTTTTCACACTTTTTTGATATCATCAGGAAACAAGGGGACATCAATGTACTTGTCCCGACCTTTTTTTCCCGAGGGGAATTTTTGGGTTTATGTCATACGTAAACAATTCCTTTTGAATACGAGTTATGGTATCCACAAGAGCCAAGGACTAAGCTTAGACCATGTTGTGATAGACGCGGGAACTTCAATATTCATTTGTGGGCAAATTTATGTCGCTCTTTCTCGTGTGACTACTTTGGACGGATTACATTTGATAAATTTCGATCCTTATTCTGTGAAAGCAGATGAATTGGCTGTAATTGAATATAATCGTTTGAGACAGAAGTATCGCCCGGATTTTGCCTCAATCAAATTTTGACAAGAAGGGCTCCAAAAGTACCGGATTTAGCTTGGGCGA
The DNA here is from genome assembly GCA_037576405.1 of Campoplex capitator. NCBI lineage: Eukaryota > Metazoa > Arthropoda > Insecta > Hymenoptera > Ichneumonidae > Campoplex > Campoplex capitator. Next base: position 14,252 of record JARBWI010000195.1, read on the forward strand.
TGCCCAAAAATTTTATAGAATTCCAAGAACCACCAACTGAAACGAAAACCAGTACTTGGCAAATCAATGGCCTTTCAAATGTAGATGGTGTTTCGTGTTATGCCAATGCTGTCATACACTGTATGTTTAATTGCCAACCAATCCGAGAAGAACTCGTGAGGAGTGGTAATGTAAAAGAAAATCCATTAACACTTTTACTTCATGCTTATGTAGAACGAAATACATTGTCGAGTTCACTTGCCGTGAGGAAATATGTAGGCGGGTCATTCATTGATAAAAAACAGCACGATGCGTCTGAATTTTTAAATGGCATTTGCAACAAGAATGATGCCGTTAAAAATGTTGTCGAGCATAAATTAACAATAAAAATTATATGTCAGTCTTGCCAGTACACAAAGACAGAAGAGCAACCAAATAATATATTAGTACTGACTGTGCCATGTATCAAAAAAACTTCAACTTTACAAGAAATAATTGAACGAACTTTGTCTCAATGGTGTTCAATTGAAGGTCGCTGCGATTTTTGTGGTGAAGTGGGGAAACTTATGATGAAAACAATTATGTCAACGGCTAAGCAGGTTTTGATTCTACAACTTTCGATAATGTCTGTGCATGAAAAAACACCGAAAGTTTCAAAAATTGACTTTAGTATTAAAAATATTCCGACAACTGTGATTACCATGTGTGGCCAAAAATATAAAATCAAGAGTGCCATTTTTCATCAAGGCCAAACGGTTTTCAAAGGTCATTACATAAGCATGTTGAACATGGGACCTTCTTCATGGATTTTTGCAGATGATGATAAAATTGAGAAAAGAAGTTGGCCGAGGAATGCTAAAAATAGTTATATATATTTCTTGGAACAGAGTAAAAAATAAGCCTACAACAAAAGGATCACCTGATCTAGAGTCACGATAGCGCCTCGATACAAGGACATGTATATATCAAGAGACTCGGTAGAGTCTCGGGACAAGTACATTGACAGCTCTGTCGTCTGCTGGCCCGAGGCTCGCCGAGACTATACTTTCTCTGAATAAAACGATTCGCGGTGGTGGAGTATATTTGGCATGTCATTTCGTTCAATTACGAAGCTCAGGAGTCATTTGATGCCTTGCAAATTGAACTGGAGAACAATTAGGAAATTCCCTATCGATTGAGCCCGAAATTAGCATGATTCGTGGCGTATTTGCTGAGAAAAAACTTTGCACAGGTTCACCATTATGCAAAAACTACTAACACATTCAAGTTTTTGACGTGTCTGTATATAACACCATCAAAGGCCTCATGTCCTCGGGGCTAACTTCACGGCGGTGTCGCAGACTCACACCTCGCCGCTATAACCAAGAAAAGTGTGATCGGCTATATGTTAATGATGTTAATTAATTGTTTTGACAGTGCAAAGTTCGGGATGTGTATACCGTGTGCTAGACATATTCGTGGTGAATTAGTTGATATTGTCATTTTCTTTCGCGAAGTGTTTTTATAAAATATCTACATTTATATATTGAACAACCATCTGTCAGTTTTTGATGGTATAAACAAACAGAGTTTCGACATATAACGAAGTGCCGGATAAATGAAAAAAACGTTTATCGTCTAATGAAGTGCATAATATCTATTTATTTTATTAAAATTGGTGGTGTGGTGTCATTATATTAAGAAAACCAGACGTACATATTATACGTCAGAAAAGTTATTCAAGTGCCACAAATATTGAAAAGCGTTTTTATTACCCAGCTGCGATAAATATGTAGGTTAACCTATAACTTGGAGTCAGAAATTTCATTCCGGGAACCCGCAATTATTGTATATACATATGTAATGATTTATTGATGAATTCGAATAAAAAATCATAATAAATGTGTGCTGATTGGATTTATTGTGTCATATTTTTCTTTACTCAATTTGGTCGTGCCCTTTGGTCCATTTATTTCCGCATCGATACGCAGTGTACGAATGCCAAGTTTCACCAGTTTGTTGGAAAATGTGTTTGCTGTGCATTTATACTTCTTCGCTTCCACTGCGGCAACATAAGTTGAAAGATTTGTTACAAAAAGTCTTTATAGTTGCTCGCTAATTGACAGAATTAAAATGTTTCTCATTGTGACCTAATGGATACACCCGAATTTTAAGAAATTTTTTGGGATCAGTGTATGCTAACAAGGAAAGTCACCTTAGTGTACCCCCACAACCTGGGTCGAAAAAATTACATTTTGTAGTTCACATCAAAGTATAAACCCTCACAAAAAATTAGCGGCCCACTCGCATATTTAAGGGGTGAAATTAATTCCTCAAAATCGGTGGTTTTCTCGTTTTTCGTTGATATCTCCGAAACTAAAATAGATACGACAAAAGTTTAAATGGCAAATTTATTCATTTTTCAGTGCTCTGCAATAATATGTAATCGTTAATTGTATAGCTTTTCGTATTTATTTTATTTTCATAAATAAACGTCTTTTTATGTACATTTTTCTTTATTTTATCGTCGAAAAAGTTCTTATTTCACCAGAGAATAAAACAAGATTAGAAAAATTGTGAAATAGAAAGTATTTAGTGTATCCAGGTATGTGTCCTACCCTTGTCTGAAAATACTGATTAATCATTTACTTTTAGTTTTGTTCTGTGCATCCATTAATTGTAATGTAAATGAATAACCATCGGATGATTTTTTCCATTCTCTATAAAACTTTATTCAATATACAAATATACATATATCTCCATATTATTTCCTAGAAGCCTTCAATTCATCTATTTTAGTTATTAAGATGTCTCGTACTCGTGACAAGTAAAATAGAAAACCCTCCCATGCACTTTTCAATTTTTTTACCTTCGTATTATGGAATGTATTCATTACAATAATGATACCCCTCAAAGAAATGTTTGAGACACAAAGGTTTTTTGCACCACGAACATGTTATTACAGCTAAATCACCTCAAATGTGACATCGTGGTTCCGAATTATCTCCAAAACCAAACGTCACAGGATTAATAAATTCAGGGGGTGCTTTTTCTATATAGCCACTTTTGTACCATGCGTATTTAAACATATTAACATAACGTGGGGAAGACAGTTGATTGTGAACAAGTGACTGCAGTTTAATAATGTTATTCCTTAAATGTAGATTTATATCGCTACCGGAAAGAATAGCTATATCTGAAAAGTGCCTTACAAAATTTTTCCATATTCGAAAACCAAACACATCTAATGGTTGTATTTGTCCTGTTGTTCCTATTGGAATAATTTCTAATACAATTTTTTTATGAAGAGGTGTTACTTCATTAACTACTCCTGGACAGTGTCCACTCCAAGAGTCGATCAAGAGCGCACTGCTGTCATCGACATCGGAAAATAGATTTCGGTTAGCCACTCTTTGAAATGATCTGTCGGAAAAACGAAATATTTGGTATGATTTGATTTGCAATATTTGATTTGCCGCACGAATATATAACTTGAATAGTTCTTACCTGATGTTAACTTTCCGGATTTCGATGCCGAAACAAAAACGTTCGTGGGTTTGAACAACGTTTTTTCTACGCGTGGGCCAAATTTACCACCGATTTCTTTTAATACAAGATATAATGGTGAAAGTAATTTTCCATCGGCCGATATCATTGGTTGAATCGTATAAGAATGAGTTGTCGAAGATATGGATTGAACAACGCATTCAATTTCTTTTGATCCTTGGTTTGCAAGAGTGCGACCGGAATGCATTTCAAACTGGAATCCACTTTGGTCCGAATTGTAAACGTTTTCCAAACCAATTTTGTTGATAACAGATTTAACGTTATTTATAAACTCTTCAGCCGTTTTTGCAAGATTTTTTGAGTCTTCTAAAGTTTTACGGGTAATAAATTTTTTAATTTTTCGAGACGTTATGCGATGTGCTCTTTTGAACTTATTCACCCAATTTTTTGATGCTTCAAATCGTGCATCGGAATTCATGAAATCTTTATGTGCGGTCAAAGCCCATCGTCGCAAATCAATATCATGTATGATCTTGCCACATTCAGTTGCTTCAATGAAACGATTTAAAGTATATTGAGATATTTCATTCAATTTTTCTTTATAAGTACCACCTTTATTTATTTGATGAGCCCAACGCTTTAATTGTGTTTTAGAAATTACTTTTTTAAAACGGTGTGCCACCGTACGAATATTTAATTTTTTTGTTTTTCCACTTCTCCAATACTCCACAGCTTTCTTCTTGTAATCAAATGAGAGTTCATCTTCATTTTTTGTACAATCAGATCCATCTGCTTCATCGGATGAAATTGAATTCCATTCCAATTCACTATCTTCTACACTTTCAGGTTCATGGTGTTTGAATTGTTCTTGAAAATGTAGAGTTTCGTCTTCTTCAATTTCGATTCCCGTGTATTTGTTTGTGCTTCCAATTAAAATCTCTTTAACCCTTTGAAGCATAGTGACATACTGGTATGTCACCTACTTTAACTCTGTTTTCCTTCAATCCATTGAAGATTGAAGGATAACAGAGTTAAAGTAGGTGACATACCAGTATGTCACTATGCTTCAAAGGGTTAATGGTATTGGCTAATTTCATTTCACTTTCATTCACCGGTGTTTCGGGCAAATTCATCATCATAAAATAAGACGACAAAATATGTATGACATTCACTGGATTGATGTGCATTTTTAAAAAAATTTTGTAGTATTCAATACGTACTTAACATTGCACACCTGTGATCAGAGAACTGTCAGAACAGGAACCACTTTCAAACTAACAGAAGTGTGAAAATAATGAGATTATATAGAGCCTTATCTTTTACTGATATATCAGTGTTTAATACAATAGATAGGATATCATAGAAAAATAAAACGTATTTTAAGAAACCCACCTAATAGTTTGATGGAAACATGTTATCAGTTAAAAATTATTAGAATTTTTGCGTTTGAAAAAATTGGCTCCTCTTAATGAGCACTTGATCCGGAAAAAACCAATGTAGATTGATATGATTGAATTTTGAATCGGAATAATTAGGTTTGATATGGAAAAGTAGAGAAAAATGTACAAAAAAAGACGTTTATTTATGAAAATAATATAAATACGAAAAGCTATACAATTAACGATTACATATTATTGCAGAGCACTGAAAAATGAATAAATTTGCCATTTAAACTTTTGTTGTATCTATTTTAGTTTCGGAGATATCAACGAAAAACGAGAAAACCACCGATTTTGAGGAATTAATTTCACCCCTTAAATATGCGAGTGGGCCGCTAATTTTTTGAGAGGGTTTATACTTTGATATGAACTACAAAACGTAATTTTTTCGACCCAGATTGTGGGGGTACACTAAGGTGACTTTCCTTGTAAGTTATTCAGTTTTCGCTCCGGCTGTGTATAATGAATTCAAAAAGTTGTTTTGAAAAGTCTTCGGGTGCATTTTTTCTGATAGTATCAGAATTGGTATCGGTGAGATGGAGCGAGCACCTACAAAGTTTCACAACTTTATAAAGTGACGTGTACGTTGAGTCTTTCCACTTTTCATCTCTTATTGTAGCATTATTGGTTGATAAATTCACAATAAAAAGTCTATCGCTGCTTACTTTTCGATGCGCTCAAAATTTTATCTGCGAATAGCCAGAGAAACAACAGAAATTACTGAATTTCTTTCGACCAAATGTGCACAATATTCATCTACTTTCCTTTTCTACGAGTGTCATAATGTATTCGAAAAGAAGATTTCAGGAAGTCATCGGGTACTTTTTCTTCAGTAGGATCAAAATTTGTATCATTGGTGTGCAGCGGATACCTATAAACTTTGGAATTTCTGTGAAGCGACATGTGTACCAAGTATTTCCACTCTTTGGCTCCAAAACTGTGACATATGAATTAGAAATCTTGTCATAAAAGTTTTCAGCGGCTTGTTCTTGAACAGCTAGGATCTAAATTGCTGTCTTTGAAACCCCATCAATGCCTGAAAAAGTTTTGACTTCTGTTGGACTTGAAGTACGCTGTGGCTTTTGCTTTTCCTCTTTAGTACTGGCATGAAGAATTGAAAAAAGTTGTTTCAAATGGTTTTTTGCTGTCTTAATTCTATTAGCATCAAAAACTAGATAATTGGAATGCAGCGGACACCTGCAAATTTCGGAAATTTTTTGCGACAAAGAATTGTCATAGATTTTATCTTTTTCTTTCTAATTTTAGCAATATGGATTGAAAAATTTATTATAAAAAGTCTTCTGCTGCTCATTTTTGGATAAAATCAGAATTTTTGTCTCAGAAATCTTGAGAAAAATACATAAGAAACTTTGAAATTTTGTTGGTTCTAAAGTGCACTATGCTTTACTCTTATTTACTTTACTTTTCTCATGATATATTTAAAAAAGCTAATTCAGAAAGTTTTTGGATGCTCTGTTTCCGATGGTATCAAAATGAGATTCATTGGAATACAGCGGATACCTACAAACTTGGACATTTCTGTGAAGCGGCTTGTGTGCCAAGTATTTCCACTTTTTGACTCCGCTATGTCATATGAATTGAAAAATTTGTTACAAAAGTCTTCGGCTACTTATTTCCGTTGAGCTTGAAGTGCGCTGTATTTTTCGCTCTCGCTTTTTAGTTCTGGGATATTAAATTCAAAAAGTAGTTTTGAAAAGTCTCCCTCTGCTTTTTTTCTGTGAGTATCAAAATGTACACTACCGTCGGAAAGTTTGCGGACAAAAGTCTGAAAAAGTTCCCACACTCTTTTTCGTGTTATTCCGTCGATAATGCAGATGAATGAATTTAATGAACGGAATTTTAAAAAAGAAGAATCCCATTTGAATTTGCTTTTTTTGAAAAATTTTTGCGATTTTTTTTACGACTAGGACGTCATTTTGAAAACGACCATTTTTCGTCTTTTTTTTTCCCTTTTACAGAGCGACCGCGTTTTCAGTAGAATTTTATTTTTCGAATTTCTTTGACCGGATCTTAAAAAGGCAAAGATTAAGTTTCAATTCCGTTTTTTTCTTCTTTCAAAAAAAAGTTATCATGTTTTCAAATGAAAGTTATCAAAAAAAAAAAAATTTCAGAAATTCTTGCGTAACACGAAAACTATCACATGTAGAAAAAAATCTCAGAGTGAAAAGTTGCCTCCAAGATTGTTCTAGTCACTAGACTTTTTTCAGAAATTTTTTCTTTTTCATCAATTATAATCGAACTCCAGGTATGTCACCTTCCGTAATTCGAAAACTATGGGTTTTTGACCAGAAGTTCAAGTACAAGAAGCTTTATTTCTTTATTCCAAACTCGTTGGAAATTTTTTCGAATTTTTTATTTAATTTCGAATTTGGGATTTAATTGAAATATTATGGGGGATAAAAGTTTTATATTTCAATTTGAAAAGGTTTCAGATTTTCAAAGCTTAGTTTCTCCACTTACTGATTGAACTTGTGTCGTGAAAAAATTAATGAAGGGAAGCCGCCGTATATTTTCGAGAGACTCGTTGAAAGGATGCCGCGTATAGTCAAAAAAGTGCCGAGTACCAAAGGCGGTTTATTCGACGAGACAAAAGTTTAATCGGTGAGAGATGAAATTAGTCTACAAAAATTCAAAACCTCTCGGAACCGAAATATAGAACATTTATCCCTCATAAGATTTCAATCCAATCCCAAATTCGATATAAACATCGTTGGATAAAAAGATTCGAAAAAAATTTGAAAAAATTCCAACACGTTCAAAATAACTGAACGTTAAAAATGAACTTTTTTGTACCTGGACTTTTGCTCAAAAAATTCATAGTTTCCAATTACGGAAATCGGAATTCCTGGAGTTGGAATGGAATCGATGAGAAAAAAAAAAATCTGAAAAAAATCTAGTGACTAGAGCAATCTTAAAGGCAACTTTTCACTTCTCTGAGATTTTTTTCTACTTGGAATAGTTTTCGTGTTACGCAAGAATTTTTGACATTCGTTTTTTTTCGGCAAAAACATGATAACTTTTTATTGAAAAATCGTACCGGATTTTGAAAAAAAAACGAAATTGAAGCTTAAGCTTTACCTTTTTAAGATCCGTTAAAAAAAATACGATAAAAATGTTGTACTGAAAACGCGGTCACTCTGTAAAAGGGAAAAAAAAAAGTCGAAAAATGGTAGTTTTCAAAATGACGTCCTAGACGTGACAAAAATCGCAAAATTTTTCATAAAAAGATAATAAAAATGGAATTTGTCTCCTTCAAAACACCGTTCATTAAATTAATTTATCCACATTATCGATGGAATAACACGAAAAAGAGTGCGGGAACTTTTTCGGATTTTTGTCCGGAAACTTTCCGACGATAGTGTAGATAATTGGAATGCAGTGGATACCTGCAAACTTTGACAATTTTGTAAAGTGACATGTGTGCTAATTGTGAGTATTTCCACTTTTCATCGTTAATTGTAGTATTATGAATTTCAAATCTAATCACAAAGATTTATCATGGTAACGTTTTTTCATTTACAATTTCGACAAAAAACGAGTTTTCATTCTGAAATTAGATGTTACACGCTAAAATTCATATCTCGCCTAAAAAATCGAGATTCTCCCATGCTTTTGCTTCTCAAACAGGCAAAAGATATTGAAGTTGCAGAAAAAAAAATCCTCATTGCCCGGGAGACAAGTCAAGGCAACGTTTTTCTATTTATCATTTTTACTTTTCAATGTAGCATGTTGACTTGAATCTTATCAATAGCCCCAGTCGTTACTCGTATCAACTTGCAGAGACGGTCCAATTACGGATGAACTAGCAACGAATTTGCAAACGATGAGATGTAAATTGGGCCTGTTGGGAATACCATGTTAAAAAAAAACGCGCTTGGAACTGTACCTCTGTGGTGGTGCGGAAAAAAGTTCGCAATATACAATTTTTACGTTAAGCATGTCTGTACTATGAGCATAGAATCTTTAAAAATGTACTAACGAAATTACCCATAAAAATTTCAACCAAAATCTTATAGCCGTCAAAAAAGGTTGAGGAATTTTTGAGAAAAAAGCCGTGATATCAAACCCAAAAATTCCCCTCGGGAAAAAAGGTCGGGACAAGTACATTGATGATCCCTTGTTTCCTGATGACAAAAAAGAGTAAAAAAAAATTTCATAAAAAAAATTATGAACCTTACTGAAAATAATTTTAAAAAAATTGAAAAAAGTCTCACAAATCAGCAAAAAACATTATTAAAAAAAAAAAAATTATCAATCTGTAATTATTTTGTCAAGTGGAAAAAAAATTCAAATAAAACGTGAGAAAATCTTAAATACACCACTCGGAAACATTGCAGACGTGAAAAACCAAAAAATCTCGCTTGTGACCATTTTAAAAACCAATGCCTTATTCTTTTCATCTTATTATAAAGGAGGAATGACTAAATGAATTGAAAAAGTTTCCGTTTCAGTTACGTCCAGCATTCAAATTTATAATATCATTCCAAAGCCAAGTATTTATTGGTAATTCGGAATATTCATTCCTATGGGACGCATAAAGAACTTAAAACAGTTCTAATGAATCAAAAAAGTTACCAAGTTACGTACAGTTCTAAAATTTATATCAACTCGAAGCCAAGTATTTATTGGTATTCCGGAGTATTCATTCCTACGGGACACATCAGAAACTTGAAAAAGTTCTAATGGATCAAAAAAGTTGCCGTCTAAGTTACGTGCAGCACTAAAAACTATGATATCAATTCGAGGACAAGTATTTTGTTAGTAATTCGCAATTATAACATTATGAAATTATGTTCGCATAAGGGTTGAGAATACTCGTCCGGCATAGAACGTTTTATCGAAATTACTAAAAAATCAACAACCATGAAAAACTCCAAAATCTTTTTTTCCGACAATTAGAACGATACCAACCCATTTTGTTTCAACATATTCTGACCCAAGAAACAGTGCAGTCATGAGTTACTTTTTGACAGCAAAAACGTATAAGGAATCTTCCTGCCCATGACTTTTTGATAAAATGGCTGATTCATAAAAATCACATCGAAGGGAAAGTCATTTGTTACTTAATGGTGGTAGAGACTTATAAGAAAATCGATTCGTCTCAGTCTTTATGGATCCCCTGATTTCATTCACAACATTCGACGTCAATTCGATCGGTACAAATTATGTTTAAATACGTGTTAAGAGTACTTGTCCGGCCCATCACTTTTTATTCAAATTGCTCATTCAAATCAAAATCAAAGAAGAAGGTAATTAATGTGTTAATTTTCTGGAATAGTAATACCAGCGGCTACCGCGTCTCTTAATATGAGAAAAAAAATTTCTTCGAATTTCAGGAAACGCTCGTGTCATACACAACGTTTAACAATGATTTTAACTGGATCAAATTGTGTCCCTTAAGGTCGACTCGAGAATTTCTTGGAATACAACATATTATCAGTTTTATATTCTCAGCAATAGTATAAATTGTTTTTTATGCCGAATATAATTTTTCCGCTAAAAGAAACGAAGAGTAAGAAATGCCGTAATTGCAATATAATCTAGGGGCTACCGAATCAAATTGTATATGTGAATAAACTCGAAAATTTCTTAGCGAGCAATTTGAATAAAAAGTGATGGGCCGGACAAGTACTCTCAACACGTATTTAAACATAATTTGTACCGATCGAATTGACGTCGAATGTTGTGAATAAAATCAGGGGATCCATAAAGACTGAGACGAATCGATTTTTTTATAAGTCTCTACCACCATTAAGTAACAAATGACTTTCCCTTCGATGTGATTTTTATGAATCAGCCATTTTATCAAAAAGTCATGGGCAGGAAGGATCCTTATACGTTTTTGCTGTCAAAAAGTAACTCATGACTGCACTGTTTCTTGGGTCAGAATATGTTGAAAAAAAATGGGTTGGTATCGTTCTAATTGTCGGAAAGCAAGATTCTGGGGATTTTTATGGTTGTTGATTTTCTAGTCATTTCGATAAAACGTTCTGAGCCAGACGAGTATTCTCAACCCTTATAAGAACATAATTTCATAATGTTAAAATTGCGAATTATTAATAAAATACTTCTCCTCGAATTAATATGATAATTTTTAGTGCTAGACTCAACTTCGATGGTAACTTTTTTGATTCATCAGAACTTTTTCAAGTTTCTGATGCGTCGCGCAGGAATGAATACTCCGAATTGCTAAAAAATACTTGGCTTCGAGTTGATATCATAAATTTTGGTACTGCACGTAACTTGGTAACTTTTTTGATTTATTAGTAGAACTCTTTCAAGTTCTTCATGCATCCCATAGGAATGAATATTCCGAATTACCAATAAATACTTGGCCTCGAAATGGTATCATAAATTTTAATGCTGTACGTAACTTAGATGGAAAGTTTTTCAATTCATTTAGTCATTCCTCCTTTATAATAAGATGAGAAGAATAAGGCATTGGTTTTTAAAATGGTCACAAGCGAGATTTTTTGGTTTTTCACGTCTGCAATGTTTTCGAGTGGTGTATTTAAGATTTTCTCACGTTTTATTTGAATTTTTTTTCCACTTCACAAAATAATTACAGATTGATAATTTTTTTTTTTTTAATAATGTTTTTTGCTGATTTGTGAGACTTTTTTCAATTTTTTTGAAATTATTCTCAGTAAGGTTCATAATTTTTTTTATGAAATTTTTTTTCACTTTTTTTGTCATCAGGAAACAAGGGATCATCACTGTACTTGTCCCGACCTTTTTTTCTCGAGGGGAATTTTTAGGTTTTATTACTATCCCTTGAAAAACTATAATCATCAAGAGACTCGGTAGAGTCTCGGGACAAGTACATTGACAGCCCTGTCGTCTGCTGGCCCGAGGCTCGCCGAGACTATACTTTCTCGAAACAAAACTTTTCGCGGTGGTGGGGGTAAAATTGGCATGTCATTTTATTGAATTACGAAGCACAGAAGCAATTGAGGAACTCAAAAATTGAACTTTTAGCTAATTAAGAAATTCTCTTTCGATTGCGCCCAAAATCAGCATGATCGGTCGCGTAATTGCTGAGAAAAAACTTTGCACGGGCTCAAGATTATGCAAAAGTTACCAACACATTCAAGAATTTGACGTGTCTGTATACAACACCATGATAGGCCTCATCGCACGCCTCAAGACACATTTTCATCAAAGTCAGTCTCCAGTGACAGCTGGAGCGAGAGAGAGAGAGAGCAATGACTACTACGTTCACACGGAACTCTTATTCCGGATTAATTAATCGGGTTTATTATGCCCGATATATATGTATATACACCCCATTATAACCAAATCGGAACAAGAGTGCCGTGTAAGCGTAGTGTATGACATCTACAACGGTTATTAACGGAGTTTTGACATAATCAAGTGCAGGACGTCCGAAAAATTTCGATTAATGGATTTAATAAAAATATTCAACGGAAATTCTGAGTGAAGTTCTGTAATGATAAAGTGCGAGATTAGCGAGTAAATTGGATAAATTGTGAAAAATAATGATCTCAGTATAAACTTTTGAACAGACTGGTAAGCATTTTTTTTGTGATCCTATGTATTCAAATCTCGCAGTGAACATATTCATCTACAAAATATAAAAATGCAAAATAAAATCAACAGTTATGGGTTATATTCACAAGCTAAAAGTGCGAATTGTAATTATATACAGTCTCCATAGGAGTTTATATGAACCAAAATATTTAAGAATTTTAGAAAAAAGAAGTGATATAATCGCAAAAATCCCCTCACGGGGAAAAAAACGTGGACAAGTACATTGGTGGTCCCTTGTTTCCCTATGATATTAAAAAAATCCAAAACGCCGCTTAGAAGAATTCAAAAAAAGTTACAAAATAAGTTGTTGAAATATACGTGGCCAAATACGGGAAGCTTTACTGCGTTTCAATAAATTTCCAAAGACGGTTTGATGTTTATAGAAAAAATAATCAAGTTTGGAAATTCAACTATGTCACCAATCAAATTGCAAACGTAAAAAAATAAGATCGTAAAAAAATTCTGAACGAAGTACTTGGCGAGGATTTTTCCATGAAATAAGCGTAGTGTATAGATCATGATCAAGAATTCGCCAAGTACTTCGTTCAGAATTTTTTTACGATCTTATTTTTTTACGTTTGCAATTTGGTTGGTGACATAGTTGAATTTCCAAACTTGATTATTTTTTCTATAAACATCAAACCGTCTTTGGGAATTTATTGAAACGCAGTAAAGCTTCCCATATTTGGCCACGTATATTTCAACAACTTATTTTGTAACTTTTTTTGAATTCTTCTAAGCGGCGTTTTGGATTTTTTTAATATCATAGGGAAACAAGGGACCACCAATGTACTTGTCCACGTTTTTTTCCCCGTGAGGGGATTTTATAATATCCCTTCGAAATCTATCATAACTAAGAATTCCAATCGAAAATCCGGTTTCTTCCAATAATTCGCGATCATTACTAAAAGTTGTTGAATAATCATAACAAACAGCAAAAATGCTGTACAAAAAGTTGAGACAAGTACATTTACTCCCCTCCCTAAAAGTTGTTCCCCGTAAAAGAAGCCTTCCCTCTAAATAACCCCGAAAAGTCCTTACCCTGAAAAGTCCTCGCCCCGAAAAGTCCTCATAATAAACCCGACCTGAGTTGCTCATGTAGCGACCTCTCTGCACAAAAATTCCCTTTGACCGTTCTCAGAAAAAAATGACAAACCCTCAACAAAATTAAATCCTCACAAAAATTTCTCATATCTAGAACTGACAGAGTCGTCGGAGTAAAAATCGACTCCTACAAAAACTATCCAAAAACCGGTTCATTATACAACATTCCATACAAAACCAGTTCCGTTATTATATTTAAAAAAAAAATTGATCAGAGATGATAATTTAAACCTCGTAATTGTTGGGAGTTCACAAAAAGTTGTTAAATAATTGAGATACTGAAGCATATATGACCAAGTACGTGCGATTATATGCTTTTATATTTCAACCTTCAAATAGTACTTCTTAGTTATGAAAAAAAGTCTACACTTTCAGAAAAAGACTAAAAAAGAATGTTTTAGTCATTAATAGGTAAATACATTAAATCATGAAAAGTTGTGAGAAACTGTCTTGAATGAAATTTATGAATAAATTCATGAAATCGTGAAATTCAACTCTCGCAAAAAGTTGAATTAAACGATTACAAAAAGTTGTCAAATAATCACAAAAAACAGCAAAAATGCTGTACAAAAAGTTGAGACAAGTACATTTACTCCCCCCCAAAAGTTGTCCCCCGTAAAAGAAGCCTTCCCTCTAAATAATTAGAACCTCGTAATAAAACATCTTTAGTCAAGAGACTCGCAAGGAAAGTCTTTCCGCTGACCCCCTTCGATTTCGATGAAATTTAAATATGTTATTCTACATCAAAATCTAAGAGACACGTATTTTTTTTATCGGCGGAAAAACGTTTCTAGGGGTTGAAATTATCCCTTAAAGTTGAGACCTCCGAGGGGTAGTTTTCAGGTTTCACCTATTTCCACTCGAGATAATCGAATGCACCCAAATGGATAATTTACTTAATAATAAACGATGAAAAATGCAACTGGTTTCATATCGGGGAGTTGCATAGAGAAAAAGTTATAGGGGTTGAAATTCACAAAATCGTTGTAACAAAAAAACTATTGCACCTATCTCGATGGATTCAATTGCACTTTGAAGAGGGCTAAAAAATAGTAGATACGGATTTTTTAGTTTTTCTCGCAAATCAAGTTAAGGGGGTGAACTACCCCTATATATGTCTACATTAAATCTCAATAAAACGGAAGTTTTTTTTTTTCTTATTTCCTCTCCTCTTGATACGTGTTTTCTTAAAATTCTTAACATCTACATATCAACCGATGGATAGATTTTTCTTGAAATTACATTTTCATAACTGGTGAGAGTGATAGATCCAAAAGTATGCGTCCAATCTTAAAGGTTTGTTTTTTATTTGAAGGCATTTTGAGACTCTCCTAGTTATACTTTAAGGATTCCATTTGAAATTTATTCAAACAATGGATTTGACCTAATTGAGCAAGGAAAATTGGAAAAAATCGAATTTTTCCGTTGAAAGTTCTACCACTCTATCAATTTTTTATTTTTTGTAACCTTTCACGGTATTCATACGAATCATACTCATAGTTTGAAAGAATTCCCTTATTTATTTTTTTCAGATTCCATAACTTTTACGGATAACAATTTTTTTTATTAGTTAATAATGAATAAACCACAAGATAAATTTTGAAAATATGCATTTCTCATATTTTCACTAAAATTTCGTATATACTGACACACGGAGAGAATATTATACGAATTTTCGACCATGATGTTTTGAAATTTGTGGTGGTACCAACATTGGTACCACGTTGCTATGAAAAATTGAAAAAATTTCGAAACATCAAGGTCGAAAATTCGTATAATATTCTCTCCATGTGTCAGTATATACGAAATTTTAGTGAAAAATTGTCAAAATTTCGAAACATCAAGGTCGAGAATTCGTATAATATTTTCTCCGTGTCAGTATATACGAAATTTTAGTGAAAAATATGAGGAATGCTTATTTTCAAAATTTATCTTGTGGTTTATTCATTATTAACTAATAAAAAAAATTGTTATTCGTAAATGTTATGCAATCTGTAATTTTTTGCGGAAAAAAATGAATAAGGGAATTCTTTCAAACTATGAGTGTGATTCGTATGAATACCGTAAAAGGTTACAAAAAATAAAAAATTGATAGAGTGGTAGAATTTTCAACGGAAAAATTCGATTTTTTCCAATTTTCCTTGCTCAATTAGGTCAAATCCATTGTTTAAATAAATTTCAAATGGAATCTTTAAAGTATAACTAGGAGAGTCTCAAAATGCCTTTAAATAAAAAACAAACCATTAAGATTGGACGCAAACTTTTGGATCTATCACTTTCACCAGTTATGAAAATGTAATTTCAAGAAAAATCTATCCATCGGTTGATATGTAGATGTTGAGAATTTTAAGAAAACACGTATCAAGAGGAGAGGAAATAAGAAAAAAAAGAAAAACTTCCGTTTTATTGAGATTTAATGTAGACATATATAGGGGTAGTTCACCCCCTTAACTTGATTTGCGAGAAAAACTAAAAAATCCGTATCTACTATTTTTTAGCCCTCTTCAAAGTGCAATTGAATCCATCGAGATAGGTGCAATAGTTTTTTTGTTATAACGATTTTGTGAATTTCAACTCCTATAACTTTTTTTCTATGCAACCCCCCGATATGAAACCAGTTGCATTTTTCATCGTTTATCATTAAGTAAATTATCCATTTGGGTGCATTCGATTATCTCGAGTGGAATAGGTGAAACCTGAAAACTACCCCTCGGAGGTCTCAACTTTAAGGGATAATTTCACCCCCTAGAAACGTTTTTCCGCCGATAAAAAAAATACGTGTCTCTTAGATTTTGATGTAGAATAACATATTTAAATTTCATCGAAATTGAAGGGGGTCAGCGGAAAGACTTTCCTTGTCGGTAGAGTCTCGGGACAAGTACATTGACAGCCCTGTCGTCTGCTGGCCCGAGGCTCGCCGAGACTATACTGTCTCGAAACAAAACTTTTCGCGGTGGTGGGGGTACAATTGGCATGTCATTTTAATGAATTACGAAGCTCAGAAGCAATTGAGGAACTTGAAAATTGAACTTTTAGCTAATTAAGGAATTCTCTTTCGATTGCGCCCAAAATCAGCATGATCGGTCGCGTAATTGCTGAGAAAAAACTTTGCACGGGCTCAAGATTATGCAAAAGTTACCAACACATTCAAGAATTTGACGTGTCTGTATACAACACCATGATAGGCCTCAACGCCCGCCTCAAGACCCATTTTCATCAAAGCCAGTCTCCAGTGACAGCTGCAGAGAAAAAGAGAGAGAGAGAGAGAGCAATGACTACTACGTTCACACGGAACACTTATTCCGGATTAATTAATCGGATTTATTATGCCCGATATATATGTATATACACCCCATTATAACCATATCGGAATAAGAGTGCCGTGTAAGCGTAGTGTATGACGTCTACACAGTGAAACGGTTATTAACGGAGTTTTGACATAATCAAGTGCAGGACGTCCAAAAAATTTCGATTAATGGATTAAATTAAAATATTCAAAGGAGATTCTGAGTGAAGTTCTGTAATGATAAAGTGCGAGATTAGCGAGTAAATTGGATAAATTGTGAAAAAAAAATGATCTCAGAATAAACTTTTGAACAGACTGGTAAGCATTTTTTTCGTGATCCTGTGTATTCAAATCTCGCAGTGAACATATTCATCTACAAAATATAAAAATGCAAAATAAAATCAACAGTTATGGGTTATATTCACAAGCTAAAAGTGCGGATTGTAATTATATACAGTCTCCATAGGAGTTTATATGAACCATAATATTTCAAAATTTTAGAAAAAAGAAGTGATATAATCGCAAAAATCCCCTCACGGGGAAAAAAACGTGGACAAGTACATTGGTGGTCCCTTGTTTCCCTATGATATTAATAAAAATCCAAAACGCCGCTTAGAAGAATACAAAAAAAGTTACAAAATAAGTTAAGATCTGTTGAAATATACGTGGCCAAATACGGGAAGCTTTACTGCGTTTCAATAAATTTTCAAATACGGTTTGATGTTGATAGAAAAAATAATAAAGTTCGGAAATTCAACTATGTCACCAACCAAATTGCAAACGTAAAAAAATTAGATTGTAAAAAAATTCTGAACGAAGTACTTGGCGAGGATTTTTCCATGAAATTAGCGTACTGTATAGATCATGATCACGAACTCGCCAAGTACTTCGTTCAGAATTTTTTTACAATCTAATTTTTTTACGTTTGCAATTTGGTTGGTGACATAGTTGAATTTCCGAACTTTATTATTTTTTCTATCAACATCAAACCGTATTTGAAAATTTATTGAAACGCAGTAAAGCTTCCCGTATTTGGCCACGTATATTTCAACAGATCTTAACTTATTTTGTAACTTTTTTAGTATTCTTCTAAGCGGCGTTTTGGATTTTTATTAATATCATAGGGAAACAAGGGACCACCAATGTACTTGTCCACGTTTTTTTCCCCGTGAGGGGATTTTTGCGATTATAGAGAAATTTCTCCCAACAAAAAACACCATTCGAGAAACCAAATCTTCCAAAAAATCTACTACTAGAAAGCAGTTCGATTCTTTCCTTTAAAAGTAACCTTAAAAAATAATTTATCATGAAAAGTTTTGAAAAACTATCTTGAATGAAATTTTTGAAGAAAGTCATGAAATCGTGAAATTTAATTCTCGCAAAGAGTTGAATTGAAAGTTTACAAAAAGTTGTCAAATAAAAATATTGAAACGTACCCGCACTCACGACACGTAATCCCGATCCCGAACGCGAGAGATACGACGCGACGGCGCGATCGCCGACATTTTTTCTCCCGTAAACAACAACGACGCGCGCTTTCGTCCGAGCGGCGGCCAACTTGGGCATCGGCAACGAAAAGCCGAGACTACCGACGCGAGCGTTACCGACCCCGCCAAGCTTCGAAAAAATTCAATAAAATTTTCTTTTTCAATTTCTTTATTACTTTTTATCAAGAGACTCGGTAGAGTCTCGGGACAAGTACATTGACAGCCCTGTCGTCTGCTGGCCCGAGGCTCGCCGAGACTATACTTTCTCGAAACAAAACTTTTCGCGGTGGTGGGGGTAAAATTGGCATGTCATTTTATTGGATTACGAAGCTCAGAAGCAATTGAGGAACTTAAAAATTGAACTTTTAGCTAATTAAGAAATTCTCATTCGATTGCGCCCAAAATCAGCATGATCGGTCGCGTAATTGCTGAGAAAAAACTTTGCACGGGCTCAAGATTATGCAAAAGTTACCAACACATCAAAGATTTCACGTGTTTGTATACAACACTATCAAAGGCCTCTTGATGCCAGCTATAACCCATTTTCATGAAAGCCAGTGTCCCATGACAGCTGCAGAGAGACAGAGAGAGAGAGAGAGAGAGAGAGAGAGAGAGAGCAATGACTACTACATTCACACGGAACTCTTATTCCGGATTAATTAATCGGGTTTATTATGCCCAATATATATGTATATACACCCCATTATAACCAAATCGGAATAAGAGTGCCGTGTAAGCGTAGTGTATGACGTCTACACAGAGAAACGGTTATTAACGGAGTTTTGACAGAATCAAGTGCAGGACGTACAAAAAATTTCGATTAATGGATGTTATAAAAATATTCAACGGAGATTCTGAGTGAAGTTCTGTAATGATAAAGTGCGAGATTAGCGAGTAAATTGGATAAATTGTGAAAAAAAATGATCTCAGAATAAACTTTTGAACAGACTGGTAAGCATTTTTTTTTCGTGATCTTGAGTATTCAAATCTCGCAGTGAACATATTCATCTACAAAATATAAAAATGCAAAATGAAATCAACAGTTATGGGTTATATTCACAAGCTAAAAGTGCGGATTGTAATTATATACAGTCTCCATAGGAGTTTATATGAACCAAAATATTTAAAAATTTTAGAAAAAAGAAGTGATATAATCGCAAAAATCCCCTCACGGGGAAAAAAACGTGGACAAGTACATTGGTGGTCCCTTGTTTCCCTATGATACTAAAAAAAATCCAAAACGCCGCTTAGAAGAATACAAAAAAAGTTACAAAATAAGTTAAGATCTGTTGAAATATACGTGGCCAAATACGGGAAGCTTTACTGCGTTTCAATAAATTTTCAAATACGGTTTGATGTTGATAGAAAAAATAATAAAGTTCGGAAATTCAACTATGTCACCAACCAAATTGCAAACGTAAAAAAATTAGATTGTAAAAAAATTCTGAACGAAGTACTTGGCGAGTTCGTGATCATGATCTATACATTACGCTAAATTCATGGAAAAATCCTCGCCAAGTACTTCGTTCAGAATTTTTTTACAATCTAATTTTTTTACGTTTGCAATTTGGTTGGTGACATAGTTGAATTTCCGAACTTTATTATTTTTTCTATCAACATCAAACCGTATTTGAAAATTTATTGAAACGCAGTAAAGCTTCCCGTATTTGGCCACGTATATTTCAACAGATCTTAACTTATTTTGTAACTTTTTTTGTATTCTTCTAAGCGGCGTTTTGGATTTTTTTTAGTATCATTTAAAATATCGCTCAGTATTTTAACCAGGCTTAAAAATTCAGAAAAAAATCAATAAATCGAAACGAAATAAGCGCGATTCATAATTTTTCCAAAAATTCTCATAATTTTGAATAAACGAAAATGCGTATTACAGCGCATGCGCAGTAGTCAAATTCGAGAGAAAAATCGAAATATTTCTATTGTTTTTAAAGTTGATTAATTGTTTCTACATACGAAAAATAATTCGATAAATCATTAAATAATAATAATAAGCGACAAATAATGGAAAACTAAAAACAAATAAAGCTGATAAACATAAAAAGCGGATTTTCGCGCATCCGAGGATGGAGAGTGGGGGTAGCGGCGAGCGAATGTGAGAGCGTGAATGAGTAGTGGGGAGCGTGCAGAGCGAATGAAAAAATAGAACGTGCGCAGTAAGCGGTTCGAGATTAAAATTAAGCGGCGCATCGAAAGCGAGCGAAAAGAGGGGTATAAAAGTCGCTGCGCGACCGCTCTCGGCATCAGTTCCTTTGATCACTTAGACTGGCTCGGACCTCCTAACAGAGCTCTCTCCAGTAGAACACTCTACCTAGTTCCAACAAAACATAAATCCTTTGTTCCTCTTTTTCCTTGATGCCTGGGATATTGGAGGGGTTCGGCGACGTTCTCATCCCGTAGTCCAGGGTCACTTGTTACATCCTACCCAAAATTTGGATTTCCATAAATCAATAACTGGAACGTCAGGAGAATGGTAACCAGTGGATTACCCTATACTAACAAATTAATGAAAAACAAAACTATAAAACCTAGAAGAGGAACTGTAATCCATCTAGGAGCAAGTGCTCATATATTCCAGCGCAGAATCAATACATCCCAAGTAATAAGTAATAAAAGAAAAACTGATTCATTAGAACCAAATAGTCATACGTGTCAGTACAAAAATCAACGGATCCCATCATAACAAGCACAACGAAGGGAACAGTACCAAATGAAAAGTATGTCAAGGGGAGGCAAGCAAATGAGAAGGAGCATGCATAAAAATTTGCTCTCGCCTACTGCCTTAGTTACCCGCGTATTACTACTCAATACATACGCATCTTATTCCCCGCTCCCCAGATCTTTATCTCACCGATACCCATCGAAGGCACGCACAACCCATTCGGAGGACCGAGTCATCCAACACCCCATAAATTTGCTAGAGGAGAAGTCACCAAGAGACGAGAGGGAACATGTCAACTAAACACAGCAAGAAGATGCGTCATATTTTTGGGAAAAACCCAAGTGACACGTCGATCATATGAGTTAAGACAATACTTCCCACCACTGACTATTTAGCGGCGCGGACATCAGCAGAGCAGAGATGAAACTGATAAGAAGGGGGCAATATCCACCAAAAACAGCGGAACCACCCGTTCTTGACGAATCAGCGAACTAATGAGGGAATCCTTGGCGAATCAGAAAAATCCACATACGCATGAAAGGAGGGAATTTTAGGGGTGACAACAACATCCGAGAGGGGTACTTCTTATAAAACTCCATGTACCGGACCTTCAACCAGAGTTCATCGCTAGTCCTTCAACCAGAGTTCATCGGGAGTCCTTCAGCAGAGTTCTTCAAGAGTTCACAGTTCTTCGGAGATCTTCAATACTTCAACTTCGAGTCATCCAGCTAGCCGAAGGCTCTGTCCAGCAGCCGATTTGTGAATTTTCGCTTCACTTGGACTTAGAAAAATCCAGTTATTCTTTTCCAGGACTTTGCCGATAGTTGTGTCGCATCAGTGAACTTTAAATATTTCGAAACACGTAAAATACAAACACCGCATCGCATCTGATTATCTTGCTAAATTCCGTTCGCTTCAGAATTTACCAACTTTAAAATCAGCCTGACATTGCATCCTAAATCTGATTTATTTCCTAGACCTTTAAGTTAAACGTACTTGACTTAACCGAGGTTCTTCAGTCCTCAACTTAATTACCACTTATATAATCTATATAGTGAGTGTGCTTGCGTATTATCGACTGTTCTGTGTAAACTATTGTAACCACGGCGATTTGTAATCTCAACATATAAGGGAATAAAACAACGCCAAGCTTGTCAACGTGAGTAATTCAAACGAATATATAAAAACTTCCTATCAAGAGACTCGGTAGAGTCTCGGGACAAGTACATTTGACAGCGTCGTCTGCTTGCCCGAGACTCACCCGAGTATATTATCTCTGAATAAAGCGATTTCGACGGTGGGGGTAAACTCTTTCTTAAATTACGGAGCCCAAGGGTGATCTCATGATCTGAAATTTGAACTAGAAACTAATTAAATTATCCTCCTTCGATTGAGCCATAAATCAACCCGATTAATGCCGTAATTACTGAAAAAAAACTTTGTACAGAAAAAAATATGCAATGATCGAAGTGTGTGTGCGCGTATGTATACGACATAGAGAAAGGCCTCGTGGCGCTGGCGTGTTTCTGATTGGTCGCGACTGACGACACATAAAACAAACAGTGCAGACGAGCGGGTGACGTCAGCTGATCGCGATGAAAAAACCATCATCGATATTTCGACGGCCCATATGGACGCGAGTGTGAGAGAGATAGCTGAAATAGGTTCACACTTTTCTTTCACGCCGTTAACATTTTCGAGAAAATAATAGTTACAAACTTGTTCCTTGTCGAACAACAAACGTTGGCCATTTATTTTCTCGAGAGTACAGGGTTAAGGAAGAAAAACGTGAGTACTGTGCTTACAGCTTTGACAGCTCGTCATAACCTCACAAATGCTAATTTGCAGCTGGCATTACCACCGACATGCTCCAGTGACGGGGGAATATGCTTCATGAATGAATATGCTTCACAACCTTGGCCCCATTTCTACACCCACAATTTTATTCATTTATAGCATAACTATATAACATCGCCGCTGGCATTAGATTAATTGCAAAGCGATGATAACTCTCAGGGACATAGAAATCTTGTCGCTGAGCAACATGAAAATCTTGTCGCTGCGGCACATGAAAATCTTGTTGCTGCCAGTTATCCGGAAGCTCCAGATAATTCTCAATGACATAAAAATCTTGTCACTGAGCCACATGAAAATCTTGTCGCTGAGAGTTATCCGGAAGCTCTGGATAACTCTTATCGACAAGTTGTTGCTCCGGAAGGAACCAAATATTGTGGAGCGACAAGTTTTCTGGAATTGTTTACAGCGACAACATTTATACAGGGAAAATATTCATCACTTTCTGATAGCGATGCATGTTTTCTCTGTTTGTTAAATTAATTACAAAGCGACAATAACTCTCAGTGACATAAAAATCTTGTCGCTGAGCAACATGAAAATCATGTCGCTGATAATTATGCTCCGGAAGGAATCAAATATTATAGAGCGACAAGTTTTCTGAAATCGTTTGCAGCAACAACATTTGTCTAAATGATTCTTATAGGGAAAACATTCATCGCTTTCTGATAGCGATGCATTTATTCCCTGCTAGTTGGATTAATCGCTAAACGACAATAACTCTCAGCGACATGAAAATCTTGTCGCTGAGCTACATAAAAATCGTGTTGGTGAGAGTTTTGCTCCGGAAGGAGCAAAATATTGTACAGCGACAAGTTTTCTGGAATTGTTTGCAGCGACAACATTTGTGTAAATGATTCTCACAGGTTGGCATGAATTTGGGCTCAAATTTAGCTCCACAGAGTACATTTGCAGAAAAAGAATTAGCATAGTCCTCCCATCGAGCCAACACGATAAAATCTTCGTTGCAAAATTGATGTAAAAACTTTGATTTTTCCAAGCTGATGGTCAAAAGTTGAAAATTGCCCTCTTGCGATAAATTGAGACGTTGGCACGTATTTGCTCTTCCTTTCAGCTTATCAAAACATGTTGACTGAAAAAAAAATCATTATTTTACCATTTTTACTCGGAGACGAGCGATTTTCGTTTGAAAATTTACGAAAAATCGTCATTTTCCAGCGATAATCGTGGTAAATGGGCCAAAAATCATATCTCGGCGAGAGAATGAGATATCGGCATGAATTTGGGCTTAAATTCAGCTCCACAGAGTACATTCGCAGGAAAAAAATCAGCATGGTACTCCCATCGAACCAGCACGATAAATTCTTCGTTGCAAATTGATGTAATAACTTCGATTTCTCCAAACCGATGGTTAAAAGTTGAAAATTGCTCTCTAGCGATAAATTGAGACGTTGGCACGTGCTTACCGTTCGTGTGAGCAAAACAAACTGTGTGGCTGGAAAAAAATCATAATTTTACCATATTTACTTGGAGACGAGCAATGTATCTGATATTGCCATTTTTCATTTCATTTTTTCTTTAAAAATATCAGCTAACTCGCCTAAAAAACCTCGATACAAAACATCTCGCCTCAAATACCTTGGCCAATAACAACTCAAAACACTTAAAATGAATACTAAATTCGGAGTCAGAAAAAATGAAGTGATATCCTAGCCAAAAATCCCCTCCTCGGGAAAAAAAGCCTGCACAAGTCCATTTGTTGGTGACCACCTTTTTCATTTGTTTTCACAGATAAATCTACTCGCTTAAAAAACCTTGGTATAAAAGACATCTCGCCTAAAAAAACCTTGGTATCAAGAGACTCGGTAGAGTCTCGGGACAAGTACATTTGGCAGCTCTGTCGTCTGCTAGCCTGCGGCTCGCCCAGATATATATTTATTCTATCAAGAGACTCGGTAGAGTCTCGGGACAAGTACATTTGACAGCGTCGTCTGCTTGCCCGAGACTCACCCGAGTATATTATCTCTGAATAAAGCGATTTCGACGGTGGGGGTAAACTCTTTCTTAAATTACGGAGCTCAAGGGTGATCTCATGATCTGAAATTTGGACTAAAGACTAATTAAGTTATCCTCCTTCGATTGAGCCATAAATCAACCCGATTAATGCCGTAATTGCTGAAAAAAAGTTTTGCACAGAAAAAAATATGCAATGATCGGAGTGTGCGTGCGCGTATGTATACGACACAGAGAAAGGCCTCGTGGCGCTGGCGTGTTTCTGATTGGTCGCGACTGACGACACAAAACAAACAGTGCAGACGAGCAGGTGACGTCAGCTGATCGCGATGAAAAAATCATCATCGATATTTCGACGGCCCATATGGACGCGAGTGTGAGAGAGATAGCTGAAATAGGTTCACATTTTTCTTTCACGCCGTTAACATTTTCGAGAAAATAATAGTTACAAACTTGTTCCTTGTCAAACAACAAACGTTGGCTAACCATTTATTTTCTCGAGAGTGCAGGGTTAAGGAAGAAAAACGTGAATACTGTGCTTACAGCTTTGACAGCTCGTCATAACCTCACAAATGCTAATTTGCAGCTGGCATTACCACCGACATGCTCCAGTGACGGGGGAATATGCTTCATGAATGAATATGCTTCACAACCTTTGCCCCATTTCTACACCCACAATTTTATTCATTTTTAGCATAACTATATAACATCGCCGCTGGCATTATATTAATTGCAAAGCGATGATAACTCTCAGGGACATAGAAATTTTGTCGCTGAGCAACATGAAAATCTTGTCGCTGCGACACATGAAAATCTTGCTGCTGCCAGTTATCCGGAAGCTCCAGATAATTCTCAATGACATAAAAATCTTGTCACTGAGCCACATGAAAATCTTGTCGCTGAGAGTTATCCGGAAGCTCTGGATAACTCTTATCGACAAGTTGTTGCTTCGGAAGGAACCAAATATTGTGGAGCGACAAGTTTTCTGGAATTGTTTACAGCGACAACATTTATACAGGGAAAATATTCATCACTTTCTGATAGCGATGCATGTTTTCCCTGTTTGTTAAATTAATCACAAAGCGACAATAACTCTCAGCGACATAAAAATCTTGTCGCTGAGCAGCATGAAAATCGTGTCGCTGAGAATTATGCTCCGGAAGGAACCAAATATTATAGAGCGACAAGTTCTCTGAAATCGTTTGCAGCAACAACATTTGTCTAAATGATTCTTACAGGGAAAACATTCATCGCTTTCTGATAGCGATGCATTTATTCCCTGCTAGTTGGATTAATCGCTAATAACAATTACTCTCAGCGACATGAAAATCTTGTCACTGAGCTACATAAAAATCGTGTTGGTGAGAGTTTTGCTCCGGAAGGAGCAAAATATTGTACAGCGACAAGTTTTCTGGAATTGTTTGCAGCGACAACATTTGTGTAAATGATTCTCACAGGTTGGCATGAATTTGGGCTCAAATTTAGCTCCACAGAATACATTTGCAGAAAAAGAATTAGCATAGTACTCCCATCGAGCCAACACGATAAAATCTTCGTTGCAAAATTGATGTGAAAACTTTGATTTTTCCAAGCTGATGGTCAAAAGTTTAAAATTGCCCTCTTGCGATAAATTGAGACGTTGGCACGTATTTGCTCTTCCTTTCAGCTTATCAAAACATGTTGACTGAAAAAAAAATCATTATTTTACTATTTTTACTCGGAGACGAGCGATTTTCGTTTGAAAATTTACGAAAAATCGTCATTTTCCAGCGATAATCGTGGTAAATGGGCCAAAAATCATATCTCGGCGAGAGAA
Organism: Campoplex capitator; assembly: GCA_037576405.1. NCBI lineage: Eukaryota > Metazoa > Arthropoda > Insecta > Hymenoptera > Ichneumonidae > Campoplex > Campoplex capitator. Next base: position 40,926 of record JARBWI010000195.1, read on the forward strand.
TGAGATATCGGCATGAATTTGGGCTTAAATTCAGCTCCACAGAGTACATTCGTTGCAAATTGATGTAATAACTTTGATTTTTCCAAGCCGATGGTTAAAAGTTGAAAATTGCCCTCTCGCGATAAATTGAGACGTTGGCACGTGCTTACCGTTTGTGTGAGCAAAACAAATTGTGTGGCTGGAAAAAAAAATCATAATTTTACCATATTTACTCGGAGACGAGCGATTTTCGTCTGAAAAATCACGAAAAACCGTAATTTTCCAGGGATAATCCTGGTAATGGGCACAAAATCATATCTCGGTGAGAAATTGAGATAGAAGCATTGATGAATTTTGAATGAGGATTTTGTTCCTTGTAAGTTTTTTCCTGTTTACTTATACTCCATATTACAAAGAATGAGTTAACGCCGTTATCTGATATTGCCATTTTTCATTTCATTTTTTCTTTAAAAATATCAGCTAACTCGCCTAAAAAACCTTGATAAAAAACATCTCGCCTCAAATACCTTGGCCAATAACAACTCAAAACACTTAAAATGAATACTAAATTCGGAGTCAGAAAAAATGAAGTGATATCCTAGCCAAAAATCCCCTCCTCGGGAAAAAAGGCCTGCATAAGTCCATTTGTTGGTGACCACCTTTTTCATTTGTTTTCACAGATAAATCTACTCGCTTAAAAAACCTTGGTATAAAAGACATCTCGCCTAAAAAAACCTTGGTATAAAAAACATCTCGCCTAAAAAACCTTGGTATTGAAACGTTTCATGATTTTTGAACATTGGTTAGTTGTTCAAAAATCGAAACTAAGGATTTTTGAGATCCTCTTCTCTCTCGTGGAGAGGTGTGCAGGTTCGTGCACTTACCGGCGAGGTCTTTCCCTGGCGGATCAGCAAGTCTCTGGAAAAAGTCCTGAAAAAAGTCCCAATTGGGACTCGGGATTTGGGACTTTAGTGGACTCGCTTGTGAGTTCCTATTGGGTTATGTCGGGAAGCAGGTTGTGAAATAAAGTTTGAGACTCAGTTTAAGCAGAGCAATTATATTATTTTATTATCAAAAGTCTTTACTGGATGAGAGCTGTCGAAGGACTGATCAACGAAAAGACCAAAAGTATAACTCGAGCTCATAGAACGAAAACGTCTCTATGCTTCGGTTTCTTATTACTTTTATCATTTGTATATTTAATATTTTATAAACACATCTATGGTACTTTTATTTTTAAGAGCTCACGCGTTCTCTTTCTCAATTCGTATAGTGTTTCTTATCAAACTTATTTCTACGTTGATTGATTATTTTTGCTCATATCAGACGTGGAATGATCAGCCATTGTATTCCCTGGCTGTTCGCGATACCATAGTATTTGGGTATCCGGTATCGGTATCATGTGGTACTTTTTTATCCGAAATTTTTCGGTATCAATCCCGATTCGGGACCCACGTTGCTTTGGTACCGATACCAAACATATTCGGTATATATCCCGATTTGGAACCCACGTTGCTTTGGTATCGATACCAAACATATCCAGAGACGCGGTAGCGGCTCGACGCCAAGTATTAAAAGAAAAAATGCCAGCGCGAGCCCTGCCGCACTCTGATATACTCGAATATGCCGGTTTTATGACGTCATAAAGTTTTCGAATCGCTCTCACGGTCGAACCGTTTACGTAAAAATTCTGAATATCGGTAACGATTTTTTTCCGATTTTTCTCTTTCTATTGGTCCTTGTTGCAAGTAAATCCGTTCAGCCAATCTCGAGATATCATAATTTTGTGAATTAAAATCGAATGTTTTGGGAACTTCTGTCCCTTGGAGTCAGAAAGGCGTAATGAGCGTTTGTTTACGTTGGACTTACGTCCTTTGCGTGAAACGTGACATTTGTCCCGTCTTCTTCGCCCAGTTCCCGCTGAACGAGGCTACCCCCACTTCTCGCGCGCCGCTGAGTGAGAGAGACAGCACGCGGCTGCGCGTTCCCTCTTCCTCGGCATGGCGCGTTCTCTCTCGTTCGCGTTTCTCAACGCGTAGACGATACCGGCATGGTCGCGTCTTTTAATACTTGGCGTTCTTTTTTTACTTTTTAAAAAGTTTTTAGTTTTTCGGTATACATCCCGATTTGGAACCCACGTTGCTTTGTTACCGATACCAAACATATTCGGTATATATCCCGATTTGGAACCCACGCAGCTTTGGTATCGATACGATAAATGATCGGTATCAATCCCGATTCGGACTACGCAGCTTTGGTATCGATACGAAAAAGAATCGGTATCAATTTCGATTCGGAACTCAACGCAGTTTCAATCAAACCCACGCAGGTAACGACACGATACAGAATGGATATAAATCTCGATTCGTAACCCACTCAAAGACCAGCGCCGCTGCATGTAGAAGCTGAAAAAACCACATCATCCGAGGGAGACTCGAACCCGGGACCCTCGGAGTTCGAGTCTCGTGCGCTATCCACTACGCTACCATCAAGAGACTCGGTAGAGTCTCGGGACAAGTACATTTGGCAGCTCTGTCGTCTGCTAGCCTGCGGCTCGCCCAGAGTATATTATCTCGAAACAAAATGATTCGCCGTGGTGGGGGTAAAATATGAAATTTCTTTCCTTAATTACGGAGCCGGGGAGAAATATTATGATTTGAAAATTGAACTGGAAACTTATTATGAAAAGAGCTTTCGATTAAGCCCTGGATCAGCACGATTGATGCCGTATTTGCTGAGAAAAAACTTTGCACAGGCTCAAGATTATGCTAAGATCGAAGTATTGGTGTGTATGTATACGACACACAATGAAAGGCCTTTTGATGCTATCAAGCTTCTTATTGGTCGCGACAGAGCTGCGTCCGAAAACTCGTTGCCCACATGTAATAACGTGGCCCTGTGTGGCCCTGTGGCTATATATTCTTCTGCACTGTGGCTATATATTCTTCTGAATAAGTACAAACAAAAAAAACAGTGCAGATGAGCGAGCGAAAAATGTCAGCTGATATTTCGAAGGGCCATATATATTGACGCGAGTGTGAGAGAGATAGCTGAAATAAGTTCATATTTTTCCTTTCCGCCCTTGACATTTTCGAGAAAATAACTGTTACAACTTGTTCTTTGTCGAACAACGAATGTTGGCTAACCATTTATTTGCCCGGGAATGCAAGGTTATGGGAGAAGAATGTGTTGCAGGTTTGTCGTTACCGAGTCTGAACGAATGCTGTGATTACTGCTTTGACAGCTCGTCATAACCTCACAAATTCGAATTTTCAGCTGGCATATTACCGACATGCTCCAATGACGGGAGAATATGCTTCATGAATGAATATGCTTCACATGTTTTGACCTATTTATTCCTACACCCACCATTTTATTCATTTATAGCATGACTTACAATGCCACAGGCATCAGATTAATCGCTAAGCGATAATATCTCTCAGGAAAATAAACTCTTGTCGCTGAGCGACATAAAAATCTTGTCGCTGAGCGACATGAATATCTTGTCGCTGAGGCAAATGAAAATCTTGTCGCTGTGAGGGCTCAGTGACATGAAAATCTTGTCGCTGCGAGGGCTCAGTGACATGAAAATCTTGTCGCTGAACCACATGAAGATTCATCGCTAAGCGATAACATCTCTCAGTGACATAAAAATCTTGTCGCTGAGCGACATGAAAATCTTGTCGCTGCGAGTGCTCAGTGACATGAAAATCTTGTTGCTGAATCACATGAAGATTAATCGCTAAGCGATAATATTTTTCATTGTCAGTGACATAAAAATCTTGTCACTGAGGCACATGAATATCTTGTCGCTGAGGCAAATGAAAATCTTGTCACTGCGAGGGCTCAGTGACATGAAAATCTTGTCGCTGCGAGGGCTCAGTGACATGAAAATCTTGTCGCTGAACCATATAACGATTAATCGCTAAGCGATAATATTTCTCAGTGACATAAAAATCTTGTCGCTGAGGCAAATGAAAATCTTGTCGCTGCGAGGGCTCAGTGACATGAAAATCTTGTCGCTGAACCACATGAAGATTAATCGCTAAGCGATAATATCTCTCAGTGACATAAAAATCTTGTCGCTGAGCGACATGAAAATTTTGTCGCTGAAGCAAATGAAAATCTTGTCGCTGAGGCAAATGAAAATCTTGTCGCTGCGAGGGCTCAGTGACATAAAAATCATGTCGCTGAGCCACAAGAAAATTTTGTACATTCATCCCTTTTTGATAGTGATGCATTTTTTCCTGCTAGAGGTCAAATTCAAAAAAAATTGTCCGAAAAAAAAAATTCTAAGAGAAATTCGAAGAAAAATCCAGGCGATTTAGTATGAAAATACGCAACTTCTTGTATCGGTAAAAATTTTCTATAAACCATATCATTCTTGGGTTATTTTGAATTTTTCAAAACTTTCTGTTTTTGGCCAAAAACGAAATAACTTTCGGGAAAAAAAACACAACAAATTTTTCAAAAGAAGAAGTTGGAGCTTTTGCATTGCATTCCAAGTTTTACATAGTAAAAGAAAAAAAAATCTCTTATATTGTGTGCCGAATCCGCGATGGTCGAAAAAAGGCATAAAAACGGTCGGGAATCAAAGTCCGTACAAGGCCAAAAAAACAAATCAATGGAAAAATATTTAAATAAGGCAAACTGGAGCCTGATCCATCCTTTTTGAAAAGCCACTTTGGAAATTCGAATATCTTTCTTTTTGGCAGAGTTGTCTGGTGTATCTAAACGTTTGAGCGGTAGTGTACGAGTGGATCGACGAAACTAAACCAATTTAAACCATGGGGAAAGATTCACGAAGTATGTGATCATGAAAAAATTTAGGTTTCGGAGGAGTCAGAAAAAAAGAAGTGATATCCTAGCCAAAAATCCCCTCGACGGGGAAAAAAGCCTGGACAAGTCCATTTGTTCGTGACCCCCGTTTCCATTTGTTTTCACAGAAAAATCTAACCCCGCTAAAAAAAAATTCAAACCTCCAATAAAATGAAAAATAGAAAAAAACCCTAGAAAAAAAAAGCTTCTAAAAAATTGGAGAAAAACCCTAAAAAAAATTCAAGACAATTAAAAAAAAATACAATAAACGTGAAAATGGTAAAAAAAAAGTTGACGATTTTCGCTCAGCACTAAAAATTCTTGATATCCATAAAAGGACAAGTATTCCATTGATGGCTGAAAATCAATTAACGAGGAAAAGGGAAAACTCCCAAAAAGACATAGCACAAAAAAAGAAACCCTTAAATACAAAATGGCGAATCGACAGAAAAACTTCATACAAAAAATAAAAAACTAAAGTTTGCCATCGCATGTTGAGCAGTTGAGCGGATACGCACAGAGAACTTGTCCAGCCTGAAAATTTTTGTATTAGCTTCCGCATATTCCCTATAAATAGCAGCGGCTGATACAAAAATTTTCGGGCCGGACAAGTACTCTGTGCGTATCCGCTCAACTGCTCAACATGCGATGGCAAACTTTAGTTTTTTATTTTTTGTATGAAGTTTTTCTGTCGATTCGCCATTTTGTATTTAAGGGTTTCTTTTTTTGTGCTATGTCTTTTTGGGAGTTTTCCCTTTTCCTCGTTAATTGATTTTCAGCCATCAATGGAATACTTGTCCTTTTATGGATATCAAGAATTTTTAGTGCTGAGCGAAAATCGTCAACTTTTTTTTTACCATTTTCACGTTTATTGTATTTTTTTTTAATTGTCTTGAATTTTTTTTAGGGTTTTTCTCCAATTTTTTAGAAGCTATTTTTTTCTAGGGTTTTTTTCTATTTTTCATTTTATTGGAGGTTTGAATTTTTTTTTAGCGGGGTTAGATTTTTCTGTGAAAACAAATGGAAACGGGGGTCACGAACAAATGGACTTGTCCAGGCTTTTTTCCCCGTCGAGGGGATTTTTGGCTATTCATTTCTCTCAGTGTAAAAGGTTAATCGGGATACGGATTATAACACGGTGTAAAAGTTCACTGCAACAACATAACCGTGATTTCTAAAGAACGTTTATTTTTTCTATTATTTTTTATCACTCATTAACTGTACTTTTTATCAAATCGCGGCTGGTTTCATTTTATTATGACACTGACACCCGTCTATCGTTTTTCGAATTTTTTCATGCGCTGTGTAGGCTGCTACGTTTCACCGATACGTCTGAATTCACTGAGTATGCGTGCGTCAGACCAACCAATCAGAAACTCGAGAGGCATCAAAATGCCTCTGATGGTGTTATATACAGACACGTCAAATTCTTGAATGTGTTGGTAACTTTTGCATAATCTTGAGCCCGTGCAAAGTTTTTTCTCAGCAATTACGCGACCGATCATGCTGATTTTGGGCGCAATCGAAAGAGAATTTCATAATTAGCTAAAAGTTCAATTTTTAAGTTCCTCAATTGCTTCTGAGCTTCGTAATTCAATAAAATGACATGCCAATTTTACCCCCACCACCGCGAAAAGTTTTGTTTCGAGAAAGTATAGTCTCGGCGAGTCTCGGGCCAGCAGACGACAGGGCTGTCAATGTACTTGTCCCGAGACTCTACCGAGTCTCTTGATCTAACCCTCAAGGTGAATTTGTTTTAATTCAAATCTGATCGCGAAATTATTTTCATTTCGACATTTTCAAATCGAGTTTTTGGTAAATTCTCATTTCGACAGTTCGAGCTAAAATTCAAGGTCATTTCATTTAAAAGATTCGCAAATTGAATTTCGAGTAGAGTTGTTTCCTAAAATTGAAATTCGAACTCCAAAGTTGTTTTATTCCGATTTGTCACAATTCGCCTCGATAAATTGAAACAAGGTTCCAAATTCATAGATATTTCAACCGTTCACGTTTTTCAACTATCGATAAATAATATTTTGAGCAAAATTCGATCTTGACGACTCGCAACCCAACCTCGTGTGTATTTGCACCCCGCGAACGATTCGGCACCGAGGTTCTCGATTCGACTACGTTCATAATTCGGCACCGCCCAAGTGTATTCGCACCGTCATTCGTTCTCGATACACCAGTTGCTCCGATTTACGCGTTTTATATTTTTGTGTAATTTAACAATCCGATTTTCGCGTTTTATAATTTTTGTAATTTCGACGATCCGATTAGCGCGTTTTATAATTTTTGTAATTCCAATAAACCAATTTGCGCGTTTTATTTTTTTTTGTAATCTCGCGGTTTCGACAAAACCGGTCGCGTTCAATCTTAAAATAATCATAAGCGAATTTTATTCGACAGCGTCGTCGTCTTTTGTTATCTCAACCGACTTTCCTACGGAATAATAAAAAGAACAAGTGTGACTTTGGCTCATCATCAATACCCGTGTTTTATTTACGGAATTCTCCTCACGTTACTAAGCACGCGATCTTTGCGGAAGTTCTCCCGATTATCATCGCGGTAAATTCTTCGAACATTGCGGAGAATTTGAGTGGACGACCTGGAACAATCATCGAAACCGGTCGTAAAAATAATTTCACAGACGAATCTCGTCTGCCATATATATTTAATCAGCGACGAGTATCCGACCGGGCGTCTTTTGGCTCCGAAAATCGGTGGTGCCCCTGAGGTATATCGCCCAGGTTCACCAGTCTCTTCAGAGGCGTCAACGGTCATCAGGGTTCCGACCCCTAAATCGTTTGAATTCGAGACACCACCAGCGACACCGTAGTAAGTTTTCACCCTCTATGCTTCACCGCTACAGGAAAAAGGGTGAGTTCTCGCTACTCATTCATTTTATTTTCTTTATTTATTTTATCCCTTTTCCCAATAAATCTACAAAAATCACAAATCTTCAACGCACTCGGTTCCAATCCCGGAGGGTAAATCTCCCCCTCTAAACATAGGAACCTCGACTAATAATCGGTTACTCAGGTTAGTCCGTAAAAATTGCACAATTAATTCAAGGTTAAAAACGAGACTCTGGACATAAAAACCGTGACGTAACAGCAAAATATTTATAGACGGCTAAAAAACGCGTAAAGTTTTTAGGTAATTTAAGGTAAGGAATAAATTATTTTGATGTCATCAGGTATTGAGAATTGATAATCATTACGTGGTCATTCCAGTTTATCATATCTTCCATCGTTAACGGTGAAATAATCAATACTGGAGCAAGAAAACGATAAATTATAACTTTCAGGCGCCATCTTGAAACGGCCATTTTGTTTTTCAAACCAATTTTGGTGGGATATGAAAGAGCTGGTAAAAAATACGTGATTAGTACCTTTTGCAGTGGTCGATATTGCTATTTTCGATATCAAAATATACGATTTTTGCGAAAAAAATAGCAAAAATCCGATTTTTTTTCGAAATAATGGCTACAACTTTTATTCACGGAATCGTAGGCTAGTTTTGATCACAGGATTCGAATGAGGAGGTCAAAATCTATCGATTTATGTATATTCAATTTTTTTAGCGACGTTTTGGTCCAAAGTTACATCGCAAAAAGCTGTATCAAGATTTTTGGACATTTCGGACGAAATGGGTTAAGGTAAATCAAGGGTGCTGGCTCTTACATGACTTGCCAAGCCAAGCCTGTCATCGTTTTTGCCTCGGAGAAATAAAAATAAGTGCGTTACCATACATACCTCGGAATGTTGTAACTCTAGCTTAGTCTTCGCCTCTTTGGTTTCGTCGATTCTACTTCTGAACGCATTATTCGTTGCGTCTTTCTGAGCATTCAAATCATCGATTATTTCCTTAAGAATTTTATCGATGTAGCAACGCAAAGGTCTCGCTCCATTTATTTCTCTGACAGCGGATGCAATATTTTTTTGACTCTGCATCTCCCATTCATCCAATGTTATAGTCCTGCGTATATAATTGGTAATAACATGATCGTTACTGTTTAAAAATATATGATCTCCTTCGGAGAAAAAAAACTTTGATAAGTACATCCATGGTCCCTAGTTTACTTATAATAATACCGAAAAAAAAAACTAGTGCCTTATGAGAACCCTTCAGGGCTCCTTAACCCTTATGAGAACATAATTTCATAATGTTGTTATGCCCGCACGTGAGAACGAGCGGGCTGAGAGAAAAATATGAATAATAACTATTAGAATTACTAAACTCTCAGAAGGACAAATAAATGATTGAGTAAAAAGAGGGAAATAGATAAAAATAGTAGATGTTCAGAATAGCTATCAAAGCGCTAGGCGCACCTATTACGGTTGATAATGTGAAACATGGATTTTATGGAAAGTTGAGATAGGTAAAAATATATAAGCAGAAGATATGTGTTGAAAGTTGATGTATCAAGAGACTCGGTAGAGTCTCGGGACAAGTACATTGACAGCCCTGTCGTCTGCTGGCCCGAGCTCGCCGAGACTATACTTTCTCTGAATAAACCGATTCGCGGTGGTGGGGGTAAAATCGGCATGTCATTTTATAGAATTACGAAGCTCAAAAGCAATTGAGGAACTTACAAATTGAACTTTTAGCTAATTAAGAAATTCTCTTTCGATTGTGCCCAAAATGAGCATGATCGGTCGCGTAATTGCTGAGAAAAAACTATACACGGGCTCAAGATTATGCAAAAGTTACCAACACATTCAAGAATTTGACGTGTCTGTATACAACACCATGATAGGCCTCAACGCCCGCCTCAAGACCCATTTTCATCAAAGCCAGTCTCCAGTGACAGCTGCAGAGAGAGCAATCACTACTAAGTTCACACGGAACTCTTATTCCTGATTAATTTATCGGGTTTATTATACCCGATATAGATATACACCCCATTATAACCAAATCGGAATAAAAGTGCCGTGTAAGCGTAGTGTATGACGTCTATACAGTGAAACGGTTATTAACGGAGTTTTGACATAATCAAGTGCAGGACGTCCAAAAAATTTCGATTAATGGATTAAATTAAAATATTCAACGGAGATTCTGAGTGAAGTTCTGTAATGATAAAGTGCGAGATTAGCGAGTAAATTGGATAAATTGTGAAAAAAAATTATCTCAGAATAAACTTTTGAACAGACTGGTAAGCATTTTTTTTTCGTGATCCTGAGTATTCAAATCGCGCAGTGAACATATTCATCCACAAAATATAAAAATGTAAAATAAAATCAACAGTTATGTGTTATATTCACAAGCTGAAAGTGCGGATTGTAATCATATACAGTCTCTATAGGAGTTTATATGAACCAAAATATTCAAAAATTTTAGAAAAAAGAAGTGATATCAAATCGCAAAAATCCCCTCACGGGGAAAAAAACGTGGACAAGTACATTGGTGGTCCCTTGTTTCCCTATGATATTAAAAAAATCCAAAACGCCGCTTAGAAGAATTCAAAAAAAGTTACAAAATAAGTTGAGATCTGTTGAAATATACGTGGCCAAATACGGGAAGCTTTACTGCGTTTCAATAAATTTCCAAAGACGGTTTGATGTTTATAGAAAAAATAATCAAGTTTGGAAATTCAACCATGTCACCAACCAAATTGCAAACGTAAAAAAATAAGATCGTAAAAAAATTCTGAACGAAGTACTTGGCGAGGATTTTTCCATGAAATTAGCGTAATGTATAAATCATGATCACGAACTCGCCAAGTACTTCGTTCAGAATTTTTTCACAATCTAATTTTTTACGTTTGCAATTTGGTTGGTGACATAGTTGAATTTCCGAACTTCATTATTTTTTTTATCAACATCAAATCGTATTTGAAAATTTATTGAAACGCAGTAAAGCTTCCCGTATTTGGCCACGTATATTTTAACAGATCTTAACTTATTTTGTAACTTTTTGTGTATTCTTCTAAGCGGCGTTTTGGATTTTTTTTAATATCATAGGGAAACAAGGGACCACCAATTTACTTGTCCACGTTTTTTTCCCCGTGAGGGGATTTTCGCGATTTTTATTCTTTAGGTCGAAATTAGAGTGCCTCACTAGCCCTCGAGCAGTGATGCTTGATCGCGAAGATTCGAAGACGCGTAACTATTAACTATCTTGCAAGGATCCGGAACAAGACTCGGACTCAAGGTGACGACACCTGAGGAACTCCGCTTAGACTTAGGATTGGCGAAAGACTGTTGGATTTTGGTTGCCAATTCTCCTTCAATGCTTTCGATGTTAGGAAATTGCAGAATAAGAATTTAGGCTGTTGGGCAACTGCCTGGCAAAAATGTAAAAGAAGGTCTAAGCGAGCAAGTGTCGTTCCGGGTCTTGCAATAAATTGTGCATTTCGTTTACGGTTCTGGAAAGGTTAAGGAACTCGAAATCACAGGTTCATGAAATAAGTTTCGCAATTGAATCAACGAGGTTAATTTCGTATAACGGAATGAATTCGGTTTCGCAAGAGTAAGCGATTCGTACTGAACGCTTAGTAATGAAAATAAATCTATGATTTATTATACTTTAAACTATCCAAATTAATAGATAAATGGTTGGGCCATAACAATGTTAAAATTACGAATTACTAATAAAATACTTGTCTTCGAATTGATATCATAATTTTTAGTGCTGGATTCAACTTAGATGGTAACTTTTTTGATTCTTTGGAACTTTTCCAAGTTTCTGATGCGTCCTGTAGGAATGAATACTCCGAATCACCAATAAATATTTGGCCTCAAGTTGATATCATAAATTTTAGTACTGCACGTAACTTGGTCACTTTTTTGATGCATTAGAACTGTTTCAGAACACACATTAGAATTTAATGTGCACTATGTTTTTTGACTTTCCTTTTCTTCACGTGTCATAATGAATTTGAAAAAATATTTCAGAAAGTCGTTGGTTACTCTTTCTTCAGTAGGATCAAAATTTGTATCATTACTATGCAGCGGATACCTATAAACTTTGGAATTTCTGTGAAGCGACATGTGCACCAAGTATTTCCACTCTTCAGCTCCAACTGTGACATATGAATTGGAAAACTTGTTATAAAAGTTTTCAGCGGCGCGTTCTTGAACCGCTAGGGACGAAATTGCTGTCTTTGAAACTCCATCGACGCCTGAAAAAGTTTTGAATTCTGTTGGACTTGAAGTACGCTGTGTTTTCTTTCTTTCCCTCTTAAGTACTCGCATAATGAATTGAAAAAAGTCATTTCAAATGGTTTTCTGCTGTTTTGCAATTCTTGCTATTAGCAAGAAAAACTAGATAATTGGAAAGCAGCGGACACCTGCAAGCTTTGGAAATTTTTTGCCATGACATGTGTGCTAAGTATTTCCGCTTTTCAGATTTTATTGTGGTGAAAAAAGTTTGAAAAATTATTAGAAAAAGTCATCGGAGACACATTTTTGGATAGGTTAAAAATTTCTGGCTCGAAAACGGAATGGATAGATCCAAAATTTTCCAATTTCGTTGGACTAAAGTGCGTTATGTTTTTACACTCTGCCCCTTCAAATTCTAGCGAAATGAATAAAAAAAAAGTTTGTTTGATTCAGAAAGTCTGCGGTTGTCTTTTTTCTGTCAGTTTCAAAATATCTCCATTGCAATGCAGAGAATGCCTATAAACTTGAAAAATTTTGTGAAGTGATATGTGTGTCAAGTATTTTCCAAATTCGGCTCTGATTTGGAATCACAAATTGAAACATTTTTTTTAATAAGTGGCATTTTATGGTCCTTCTGTTTCTGATGGCATTGAAATTCGCGTGAAGCTAATGCAACTGATACGGCTATCTTCATTTTACTCTCGCTATCAAGAGACTCGGTAGAGTCTCGGGACAAGTACACTGACAGCCCTGTCGTCTGCTGGCCCGAGCTCGCCGAGACTATACTTTCTCTGAATAAACCGATTCGCGGTGGTGGGGGTAAAATCGGCATGTCATTTTATTGAATTACGAAGCTCAGAAGCAATTGAGGTACTTAAAAATTGAACTTTTCGCTGATTAAGAAATTCTCTTTCGATTGCGCCCAAAATCAGCATGATCAGTCGCGTATTTGCTGAGAAAAAAACTTTGCACGGGCTCAAGTTTATGCAAAAGTTACTAACACATAAAAGATTTAACGTGTCTGTATACAACACTATCGAGGCCTCTTGATGCCAGCTATAACCCATTTTCATGAAAGCCAGTGTCCCGCGACAGCTGCAGAGAGAGCAATGACTATTACGTTCACACGGAACTCTTATTCCGGATTAATTAATCGGGTTTATTATGCCCGATATATATGTATTGTGACGTGACATTTTGCCCCGCCACCCGCACGAAGCCGTGTCGACCAGTGGCCCGCCACCGTTCGTCTCGCCTGGCGTACTCAAAAGACGGCTCAACCATCGTCGTGTTGTATATTGCGTATTATTAAGTTCAAGTTTAATTATCGAATGCGTTTTTCGGCCTGTTCGACCGCCGTACATTACCTATAAGTCGAGAGAGCCGATTACCTACGTCTAAGGACCTCGAGACGAATCTTTCGATTAATTCCGTTTTAATTCGTAATTGATATATGAAGTACTTTGAATTTATTATTGGTAATTTAGTTCTTCGGTCTCTCAAACGAGGAAAGCACTCTCACGTCCTACCTTTTAGATGGTGATTACCTCGGGAGGGATTTCACCTGCATTTCGGAGATTGAGGATCGAACATCCGAACTCAATCGGGTGGACGAATGAAGATACACGTTGGAATAGGGCCTATTAGAACGCCACCCGTGGTCTTTTCGCCGATGCAACCGAGAGTTGCCCATCCACCGTCGTTACTTCGGGTACTATAGCCCGTTTAGTACGGCGCCTCGTCCAGTGGGACTCGGGATATTTTCCGAGAGCTGGAGTGCAGAAATTTGCCTGGTGGTTATATGTGGACCCACTGTGATTCTCAGGGACGCCTCGAATGATGAGGGAGGCCTCCCTCTGACTTTACGGAATCGTCGGCTGAGTCCCCAAGAGGAAAAGTGCCCGAGTGACGACCCATTGCCGAGTGCAGGTTGGAGTTCTTCCCCGAGGAGTCACCATTTTCAATGACGTTAGTCAATCTTCGTGACACGACGAGGATTTATCATCCTCGCGCGTGAATTATATTCGTATTTCCCGCGGTAAGCGCGGCGTAGCGAGCGACTTCGGTAGTTCGCGCTAGCGACGTGAGAGCGCGGCCCTTGCGGGGGGTCCGAAGGAGTGGGGAGAGCGCCGAAAACCGAGAGCGTCGCACCGGGCGCCATGCATAATTAGTCTGATTTCGAGTACCACCCGGCGTGCACGTGCGAAGAAGAAGTACCTGATACCTTGGAGGCGTGCCGGAGGGATTCTCTCGGTAAGCTCGTTCCTCATCGTTTCTCTTCGTAATCACTCTTTCGTTCAACCCATTATCTTCTTCCTAATTACTTTCAGTAAGAAGGAAGAAGACTTGGCGTTTTATTTGGCGATTTCGTGTGTACGAGAAAGTATGGAAGGGTGCGGTCGAGCCTCACTCGACCGTTGTCTCTTTCTCTCTCTCATTTATTTTGGGTTTTGTATCGGGCTGGGACGAAGGAGTGGTCAATTATCTTTTTGGCTTTCCGTTTTGCATTAATTTAATTGATAGAGTTTATTTCGCGTAATGTAAAGTGTGGCGAAAATCAGTGCGCATTATTTCGTCTCGAGTGCTTCGTCGTGGCGCTCAAGGTCCCACACGTGCCGGCTACGGCGCGGCCGTGTTTTCTCTCTATCTCTCTCGCACTCGAATGGCGTTTTGGACGGCGCTGAGGCGCTCGTCGTACCTTTGTTTATTTCATGCTGTACGAGCCGTTGTAGCTCTCCCGTTTATAATTATTTTTCGATGGAATTTTGTGTATCGCGTTTTCGTTCGAGTCAAGTACGTCATGCGATATTTTCTGTTACCTATCGCGCGTCGCGTTTGTTACTTATTTTATTGCCTGTTATATTTTTCGTTCCGATTACCTTTCGACCGCTGGTCGATTACCTATCGTGTGATGCATTTTTCTATCTCTATTGTTGCGCCTTCGTTTTCGATTACCTTTCGACACTCGGTCGATTACCTGTCGCGCGCCGTATTTTATTCGGTATATAATTGCATATTATTTTCTTTTTCGTCCCGATTGCCTGTCGACCTTCGGTCGAGTACCTGTCGCGCGACGCATTATATTAATTATCTATCCGGTCTAATTTTCTCCTGCGACTCGTACCTATTGTGGAGTCGTAGGAAGTTTTTTTCGAATCCTATTATCGTTACGCAGCCTCACGGCCTACCTCGCGAATTTTAGTTACCTTCATGTAAACAGTAGGTCGATTTTTCTCTGAATAAATCGCTTGTTAAACCTGGTTAAACGAAACGCCTCGATTACCGTTATTTTGTTTTGTTGTAAATGTTACTTCGGGCCAACCAAGGACCAGCCCCTCTACCTTTTTGTATCTCAGTTGAGCTGAGTAGTCGGACCGTCCTCGATCGCACCCATCTCTCGTGCACCCTATCCGGCCAGGGCTGACGGGGGTGAATAAATTCAAATCGATCCTAAATCGATGGTACTTCGTACCTGGCGCCCATTCCACCCTCATCTAGGGGGGTTCGAGAGAATGGGTAACGCGAGTCGAGAAGGGACAAGGTTTTGCTCGTTCGGTTAAAAATTCTCGTTACAGTATATACACCCCATTATAACCAAATCGGAATAAGAGTGCCGTGTAAGCGTAGTATATGACGTCTACACAATGAAACGGTTATTAAGGGCTTACATACACTTGTAATTTTCAAAAAATCGTTTTTTTTTGTATTTTCTGAATATACATATATTTGAGCATACACACTTAAAATTTTATGTCAATCAGACGAATATTTTCGAAGTTATAGACACATTCATGAAGGCGCGTTAGGGAGGCACGTCTCACAGTCGGGGACCGGCGCGCCAGCTGTCTACCTGAGGCGCTGTCCCTTCTTTCCTTGTCTATCCTACTCTCTTTCCTTCGTCATTTTCTATCTAGAGTCGCGGTAGCGACTCCGAGACAAGTACATTTATGTTATGACGAGTCGCTGACAGAGAGTCTTTACCGGAGCGATAGCGTTTCCAATTGTTTTAGAAAATTTTCAAAATTTGTTTCTTTAATAATTAATGAAATACAGCAGTTCAGAGAATACTGTAAGTTGACGTATTTTTTATTTATTTTTTTTCTTTCGATTGCGACCTCTCCGAACTCTCTAGCTCAACGCATTGAAGAGATATTAATTATTTATTTTTTAATTGCATCAAAAAATGGGTCGGGTTTTCGCACACATTTTTGATGTTTATTTGTTTTTTTTTTAGAGACAAATCTGGTGCCATAATACATTTTATATATCTATATTATTTTTTTCCTGGTGCCATAATACATTTTATATATCTGTATATTTTTTTCCTGGTTCCATAATACAAACATATACCTATATATATTTCCGTGAATGACGTTTCATATGTTGTTTATTACGAAAACTACTGAGGTTATAAAGATCGCGAATATGATGACAGTTCACCGATATATATTTCCGTGAATGACGTTTTTCATATGTTGTTTATTACGAACAACTACTGAGGTTATAAAGATCGCGAATATGATGACAGTTCACCGATACTGTTTTTTTCCCGGCTCTGTGATTCAATGTCGACGGGGAGTCGATAATTGTTTCAATAAGTATTGGAGCCGTTTCTGAGCATCTTCTTCGTTTTTTCTGCATTTTTGTCCTGCACGCTTCCATCGTGGCGGTCTGACCTGCTCATCTAAAAAATATAATAATAAGAATTAACTATATAATGCAAGATTTTGTATATTAAAAACACATGGACAAAAAATACATTCCATTTTTTGAGAATAACATTTTGAAAACAATTTTTGAATTTTCGAATACTCTACTCGAGTTTTGCATTTTTTATTAAAAATTTTTTTTTTTTAAGGGTCGTTGCCATTTTGGAAGTTACAATGGTAATTCTTTGCAGGATAGTAGACAACAAAAACTCATGACCCACTTTATGGAAAAATTGCTCACGTTATTATTAAAAAGAACTCCTTCAAAATATAACTATGACTGTAACCGTCAAACACTCCTCCTTCAAAATATAACTAATGTAATAAAGTACATTGCATTAAATTCTTTAAAAAAAAAAACGTCATCTGAAAAATCAAATGCTAGGTATTCACGATTCAAAAATTAATAAAATAACTCAAACCTGCTAAATTACGGAAATGCATCAATAAAAAAGTTAAATTCGCAGGACGTACATTAATATGTTGTAATAAATTACAAACAAAACAATACAAGCGAATTGACAAAAATTACGAACATTTTACTATGTAAAAAATTACAACACAAATAATTGCAACGGAATAAAACTGACCATACTTTATTATTATTAGAAGTTACAATCAAGAGCTTCGATCGCTCATCTAGCAGGGAGGCTGTATGTTTCAAAGTCGTCTGTTTTTCAATTTACCAAGTTGATGTTAATAAAAAAAATGTTAAATTTGAGCATAAAACTATCCAGTTATTAAATATTCATTGAATATATTTCAAGATTTTGTCGAACCTTGTTTGTTGTCTTTTTTGACTGGTGAGGTCGATTTTTGGTCACCATTCCGTGATGAATCTTGTTTTTTTTGGTCACCATTGCATGATGAATTTTGTTTCTGGGCATCTGAAATAAAATAAGATTTTCCTTTTTATGTTTTCACCCGCTATATACAGAAAGAAGAGATGCTGCTACTTTTAAACAATGGCTCAAAATATAGTACTCACCCATTTCACAGAGCAGTTGCGTACTGTTATTTGTTAAGAGCACACAACTATATTTTTCTTATTCAAAATTTATCGTGTCAAACGATTGAATTAAGCAGGAATGTATCCGTCGCAGCTTAGTAACACCGCGCTCATCAGTTGCCGGTGCGGTAATGAGCATTGCACAGTGGAATACGGTCGACATTCTACGATAACGGGCGAATCCAATTACAAATTTGACTCTCTTGTAATCTTATCATCGTACATTGCATCGATGGCGGTGGGTATGGAGGTGTGAATTGCATTATTGATTTTATTGCATTTTTATACTCGTTATATAATTTTCATTGTAATCATTATCATCAATGGAAAATCTTGAAGGCGATGAATAAAATCCATCGGTTTTTCTGGTTCACTACATTCCAAAAAAACAGCATGAATACTGTGGGAAAAATGGAAACCAGTACATTTATGTAACTTAGACAGTAGGTTCCGTGAAACCCTACAAGTTACTCATGTAGTAGAGATCTCTGCACAATTATCTTCGTCAAATTTTGATCCAACATGATGTATGAATAATTGTCCTCAAAAAAATGAGTCGTTTGAAAACTATCCAAAAAACAAATGCATGATGATTTATAAGAAGAGGTAGTTTGATTTTCTCTCGGGACTTGCCTCAATCAAATGAGCAATTCATTACGAAAAGTTATAAAAATCAAATGAGCAATTCATTACGAAAAGTTATAAAAAAAAAAACCATTTCAACCGTAATAAATAAAATAATCCTGCTAAATCATGGTAATGCATGAAAAACGTTTAGTTCAAAAGCGCAAAACGTTGTCAAATAAAAGCAAAAGTGACAATATAAGCAAACGTACATCAGATGACGAATAAAAAAAATTACAAACATAGTGCATCATAAAAAATGGAGAACAAAGAAATTACGAATGGAAAAATATGATAGCCAAAAATTATAAATCAAACAATATTACAAAAGCATTCAAAAAATTACGAACATGATCAAATTACCAATTGAAAAAGAATTACAAAATTTACAAAAATTACAATTCAGATGCAAAGTTGTCAGAGTGATTATCTGCTAAAATTATTAGAATCACAAAAATTGACAAAAAAAAATTACAATCAAGAATAATTATAAACAAAAATAATAACAAAAAAATTGAAACGGAAATTTAGGTTTCGAACGAATCTCAAAATGTTCTAATAAGATAAGATTGAGCTAGTAGTAGATTCACGTAATAACTTCGTGTATACACTTAGTCTATAATTCAAAAAAATCCATGTACGTTTGAGGTCATGTGTGAAGTATCGGAGCGCAAGTATGACAGTGCTAGCGATTTTTGCGCTGCTCTGTTTCCTAACAAATAAGTATTTATGCAAAAAGAAACTAACGAACGTTCGTAATATTCAAGAATTAACAGAGTCATTTTCGTAATGGATCGAACATTTAATGCGAATTTTGTTTAATACGAAATGGTTACCGACTGAACCGTCTTCATGATATACTATCGCGCGGTCGGTAAATATCTTGAGGACGGAGGTCTTCGTGATATATGTTTCATGGTCGACGACACGAGCGGCAAGAGACCGCAAACAAACGAGAATCAAACAAACAACGCTGACGATGGAGAGACAAGACGTAAGTACCATATTTCATATTTCGCATTTTTTATTGTAATTTAATAACGAAAGTGATTTTTTTATGTTTCAGTTGATACTAGATGACATCGAAATGGGTAAGTGTTTTATCATTTGCATGATATGTGTTTAATCTTCCTCTTTTTTCTATCTTTGCTTCTCCGTTTTTTTTTCTTTCGCCTTTCCATTTTCATTTTCTTTTGCTCATTTTTTTTTGCTCATGTACTTTATTTTTTCTTTCTTTCTCTTCATCTTCCCTTTTTCATTTCCTGTCTTTTCTTTCGCTTCTTTCCTTTTTTTCCCCTAATATCATTCTTTTGCGCTTTATCTGCTTTTTATTTCTTTTTCTACAGTTTGTTCTTTTAGTGATATGAGCACGTTTAACTTGGAGTCAACTTTTTAATGCTGTGAGCGTCCAAGTTAAACGTGCCGAATGTCACGGAAAAAACAAACTGTGTTGCATGATTATTGAGGTAAATTATAACTCAGTTTTGCTACGAAACTTTTCAAGCATGACATTTAGTTTTCCATGACGGTCGTTCACCGACATGGAAAACAAAATAATTGACTGCTCGAAAAGTTTTGTAGCAAAACTGAGTTACAACATTTTAACACGACTCTTGTTTTTTCAGAACTTCAAAATTATGGAGACCATCGTCACCTGGGAGCAGGTGGCCAGGGCCAGGATGGCGGTGGAGGTCCCAACGAGGAGTCGCTACCCTTGGGCCAGCGGCCTCCTCCGTCGCCAGAGTCTGATGCTCAGGCAAATAGGAGGCCGCTGCCTGCTGATCCTCCGCAGCATGGATTGAGGGATCAGCTCTTGCCGGAGGTAAATAATCAGCGCCGTCAGAGGGACCAGCACCAGCAGGAGTTGCTACACCAGCCTGGACAAGGGCCCAGCAACCAGCACCGGCAACGACCTCTTGTTCCAGAGGTATATCCTCGACGACCACCGGTGGGCCAAGCTAGGCTGCGCAGCCTGGGTTTGCGCAACAGAGGTGTGTATTTAGAAACTTCAACTTCTCTCTCTCTCTCTCTCTCTCTCTCTCTCTCTCTCTCTCTCTCTTAATCTTTTTCTTTTACCTTTTTGTTTCTTTTTTCTCGCTCATGTACTTTATCTTTTCTTTTCATTTCCTGTCTTTCCTTTCTCTCTCTCTTCATCTTTCCTTTTTTCTTTTCCTGGCTTTTCTTTCTCTTCTCACTTGTTTCATTCTTCCTGCTTTTTTTATCATGTCATGTTTGCTTTTTTTATTTCGTTTGTTTAATTTATCTTTGCTTTCTTATTTCATTGTTCATTTTTTCTCGACTCATGTGCTCCATATCTCTCTCTCACTTTTTCATTTTTTTCATAGCCTTGCTTCTCTATTTTCATTTATCTTTTCTTTCTCTCTCTTCATCTTTCCTTTTTTCATTTCCTGGCTTTTCTTTCTCTTCTCATCTTTTTTCATTTCCTAAGATCTTTCTTTTTTGCTTTTCCTGCTTTTTTTTATAATTTCATGTTTGCTTTTTTTATTTCATTCGTTTAATTTCTTTGCTTTCTTATTTGTTTGTTTGTTCTTTCTCGACTCATGTGCTCCATATCTCTCTCTCACTTTTTTTTTCTATAGCCTTGCTTCTCTATTTTCATTTATCTTTTCTTTCTCTCTCTTCATCTTTCCTTTTTTCATTTCCTTAGATCTTTCTTTTTCGCTTTTCCTGCTTTTTTTCATGTTTGTTTATTTTTTTTTCACCTTTTTCATTTCACCTCTTCATTCCACTTTTTTACTAATATTCTTGCTTGTCCATTTTTATGTGCTTTATCGTTCCTTTTTCCTTTTTTCATTTCCTGGCTTTTCTTTCTCTTCTCATCTTTTTTTATTTCCTAAGATCTTTCTTTTTTGCTTTTCCTGCTTTTTTTTATTATTTCATGTTTGCTTTTTTCATTTCATTCGTTTAATTTATCTTTGCCTTCTTATTTGTTTGTTCGTTCTTTCTCGACTCATGTGCTTCATATCTCTCTCTCACTTTTTCATTTTTTTCTATAGCCTTGCTTCTCTATTTTCATTTATCTTTTCTTTCTCCCTCTTCATCTTTCCTTTTTTCATTTCCTTAGATCTTTCTTTTTCGCTTTTCCTGCTTTTTTTCATGTTTGTTTGTTTTTTTCACCTTTTTCATTTATTTGTTTATTCTTTCTCGATTCGTGTGCTCCATCTCTTTCTCTCTTAATCTTTTTATTTCACCTCTTCATTTCACTTTTTTACTAATATTCTTGCTTCTCCATTTTTATGTGCTTTATCGTTCCTTTCTTTCGCTTCATCTTTCCTTTTTTCATTTCCTGGCTATTCTTTCTCTTCTCATCTTTTTTTATTTCCTAAGATTTTTCTTTTTTGCTTTTTTATTTCATGTTGGCTTTTTTTATTTCATTCGTTTAATTTCTTTGCTTTCTTATTTGTTTGTTCGTTCTTTCTCGTCTCATGTGCTCCATATCCCTCTCTCACTTTTTCATTTTTTTCTATAGCCTCGCTTTCTTTCTTTTTCGCTTTCATTTCATGTTTGTTTATTTTTTTTTCACCTTTTTCATTTCTTTGTTTATTCTTTCTCGATTCGTGTGCTCCATCTCTTTCTCTATCAATCTTTTTATTTCACCTTATCGTTTCACTTTTTTACTAATATTCTTGCTTCTCCATTTTTATGTGCCTTTATCGTTTCTTTCTTTCGCTTTATCTTTCCTTTTTTCATTTCCTGTCTTTTCTTTCTCTTCTCATCTTATTTCATTTCCTAAAATCTTTCTTTTTTGCTTTTCCTGCTTTTTTTTTATTATTTCATGTTTGCTTCTTTTATTTCATTCGTTTAATTTATCTTTGCTTTCTTATTTCTTTGTTTATTCTTTCTCGACTCATGTGCTCCATATCTCTCTCTCTCTCTCACTTTTTCATTTTTTTCACAGCCTTGCTTCTCCGTTTTCATTTATCTTTTCTTTCTCTCTCTTCATTTTTCCTTTTTTCATTTCCTTAGATCTTTCGTTTTCGCTTTTCCTGCTTTTTTTTATCATTTCATGTTTGTTTATTTTTTTTTCACCTTTTTCATTTCTTTGTTCATTCTTTCTCGATTCGTGTGCTCCATCTCTTTCTCTCTTAATCTTTTTATTTCACTTCTTCATTTCACTTTTTTACTAATATTCTTGCTTCTCCATTTTTATGTGCTTTATCGTTCCTTTCTTTCGCTTCATCTTTCCTTTTTTCATTTCCTGGCTTTTCTTTCTCTTCTCATCTTTTTTCATTTCCTAAGATCTTTCTTTTTTGCTTTTCCTGCTTTTTTTTATAATTTCATGTTTGCTTTTTTTATTTCATTCGTTTAATTTCTTTGCTTTCTTATTTGTTTTTTTGTTCTTTCTCGACTCATGTGCTCCATATCTCTCTCTCACTTTTTCATCTTTTTCTATAGCCTTGCTTCTCCATTTTCACTCCACTCCACTTTCTGTCTCTTCTTTCCTAAGATCTTTCTTATCGCTTTTCCTGCTTTTCATGTTTTTTTTTTTTTTCATGCGATTCTATTAATTTATCCTTGCTTCATTTTTATTCTCTCTCTCTCTCTTCACATGCTTTCCCGAAATCAATTTTATGCTTGCTCTTTTTCATGTGCTCTTTTCTTTCTTTCTCTCTCTCTCTGTTTCTTTCGTTTCTCTTTTCATTTGCATGCTATTTGTTTTCTCTTGAATAAATGTGTTGAATCTTCCTCTTTTTTTTATCTTTGCTTCTTCGTTTTCTTTTTCTTGCGCCTTTTTTTATTTTTCCTTCATTCGTGTGCTCCATCTCTTTCTCTTTTTTTCTTTTTTCTTTCGCCTTTCCACTTTCATTTTCTTTCGCCTTTTCATTAATTTTTTTTCGACTCGTGTGCTCTATGTTCTCTTTTTTTCTCTTTCTGTTCACATGCTTGAGCTGTCGTGTTTTTTTTTGCTTTTTTCATTTGAATGTTATTTGTTTTCCCTCTTTAATAAATATGTTCTCAATCTTCCATTTTTTTTCAGGTGGACGGCAAAGGTGGCAAGATCGGGAACGCTCTCATCGCAATGCGATGGCCCGTATAGTCGACACTCTTTATCAAATTTCAAATCCCTACCGCGGGCGACGGACTGGCCATTAACCAACAGCGAAGATGCTCAACATTATTTAAAATTCAAAATGTTATTTAATTTTATGTTAAATATAAAAAATTTAATGTAAAATGATTTAAAGTTATTTAATGTTATAATAATAATGTTACTTGATGTTGAATAAAGAAAAATTTTAAAAAGTTCAATACTTGAAAATATAATAAATAAAAAACTGACGTTTTATTGTAGTTTTCTGCTTATTTTTGCAATTTTCCTGTGTTTCATTTTAATCCTGATTTCCTGTGCTATTGCTTGCAATAAATTTTTCAAACTTATAACCAATTTTTTCAAAACGATCGAATACCGTGCAGAGGATATGAGTTAGTGATATATCTTTCGCTTCAAATTTGAGATATTTACATTTCGACCAGCAAGTGGTGCTGCTGCATTGCTAGCTATAGGGCAGCAGAAAATTCATTCAAAAAAGAAATAGATTGAAAAAAAACAGTCACATTCTAGGTAAACCTCGATCTCGTAACCCTCGAATTGCGACCCTGCAATGCTGACCACTACATTACGATGTTTTCCCTTATTAATTGTCGCCGATCGATGAAAATACTTACGGCGACATCTATGCCCAGTATCTACAACTATCCGACTGCAGTTTTTTCGGCTATGTAGTTTCTACCCCTCCTACCCTCCAAGCTGTCAAATTTATGAACACTGTTTACGTGCCTGTCAATAGACATTGCATCAACAACGTCTCAATTTTTTCTTCTTCACCGGAATAAATTCGTTTATTGAAAAAGGTAAGTTAATATTTTTATTCTTATGTTCACGGCATATTCTGTGCCAGTATTTTTAATCGTTAAACATCGTTGTGGTGTCTGTTTCAGCGCTCCTCTTATTTCATCAAATCTACGAACCCGGCGACAACTCAACAAGAAAGTAAGTCCAGAATTTTTTCAAAAGAATTGCATATTGTCTGTAAAAGTTCGTAATTTATTTCTTTTATTAACAAATTAGTGAAAAAACATTTTTGTTGAAATAAAAATGCATATTCTTGAAGTTGGATCTTTTTTTTTGCACGGTGATAGTTGATAGATACTTCCTATGTAAAGTCTAGACGCTGTTGGATAATTTCCACGTAGACTCACTGCCGGAAGGATAATAGAACTGTTAATCTCAACGTTTGGCAACATAAGTACACGACGCTTTAACGATCTTTCGGAATTTGATTGTGATCGTTTCCTTTTATACATTCGCGTTTACATTTACTTTCATGTGTCCGCTAGATCACGAGAACGTCGTTTGGCTATTTAAACATGTTTCGTACCATAATTGAATGATCGGAAAAACGATAAATTTGAAATTGTTGGTGCGATTCGCGATTATCGCACTTACAAATATATCCAGTAAAAATTTTCTGCAATTTCGAAAAAAAAAACAATTCATCAAAATCATTCTTCCCCTAGTTACATAACCCTATTCGACACTTGAAGTTAGCGTCTACAATCAAAATGCAATTCTATCCTTAAATCTAGTACGCGGTTGACCCTATACATGTGTTGGAGTCTTTTTTCTTTGTCAGCAAACAATACGTTATTTACTTTTTTATTATCATGTGTTTCACTTATGATATTTTTTGCAGGTTGAAGCCACTCGATTTCTGGAAGCGAAGGCGGTACGTGTCATCTCCGCAGAATCTGTTGAAATTTTAAGCTGCTGTGCGCTTAAATATAGGCTGCAGTGCGCCAAAATAAAAATCTGCTGTGTGCAGACTAATAGGCTGCTGTGCGCCAAAATAAACAGATACTGTTCTCCTGATATTGATACAGCATTCAAAGTTTCATTCTTTATTACAATTTACGATTTTCTGATTATTACAGGTATCTTCAGTACTCTGATATTCATTTGTTTAAGCGTTTCAATTTCTTCAATCTCTTCCAATAAAATATAAAAACATTTTGAATTTCTTCTTTTTCTTTCCTTTACTTGGCTATTCGAAACCAAGATGGCTAATGTAGCTGTTAGTGACTTCAGATTGAGTTTTGAAGAAGTCATAATTCGTGGGGGTTTAATAGAGGATCGGCACATCGATCGATTTGCTGAACTTCTCAAGATTGCTAACCCTAATTTTGAGATGGAAAATACGTGGAAAGTACAGATTTCCCACTTGATTCCTGCAAAAATCTTTAGAGAAAGAACATATACAGATTTTGCACAGTTGCGAAAACTTTTCTACAAACGAAGGCGGTCATTGGGTATGTAGCTACTTCGATACCCAAAAGATTTATATTTATGATTCACTCAACAGAAAAGTGTTACATCGAAACCATAAAACGTTCCTTGCCAAATTATTCCCTTCCTATAATCTGGAAAATGTTGAATTTCCGAAAGTT
>JARBWI010000196.1:2500-5000 GCA_037576405.1 Campoplex capitator
CGACGACGACGACGACCTTTCTTTGATATAGGTACGAGAGCGCATCAACTTGACCTGCGGTCGAACGGTCTTAAGCACGGCCGTAAAGGGGAAAAAAGTTGACGCTCGACTGATGGTGCGCGCGAGGGTATAGTTGGGAAACATAAAATTTTCGGTTTCAACATTTCACGAGGAGGCTTTTCGCCATTGCTCGGAATTCAACTTGTTATTACAGATATTATTATTAATATTGATGACGAAAATATACTTTTTGTTAATTGTATTTTTTTTTTTTTTTTTTTTTCTCTTCACCGAAAGTATACAAAAGTACGCGGGAAATGCTTCTACGAAATGGAAAAAAAAAAAAACAACAACATCGTCTTCACCGGCTCTGAAGAAATTTTTGCCGGATATTAAATTTTTCCGAGTTCTCGGACGTTGAACGCCAAATTTCAAGGGGGCGTTCGACGTCCGAGAATTTTTTTCCCCGTTCCCATCATTCCTTCGAGGGTTATTCGATCGGACGTTGGACGCCTATTGAATAAGCGGGCGTTCGAGATCCGAGAACGTCTGTCGATAGACATTTGCTCGATAACCGTCGTTTTGCTCTCCTCGGACGTTGAACGCCAATTTTCACGATGGCGTTCGACGTCCGAGAAATCTTTATTTTTTTATTTTCTCGTTTCTCTCTCCAATGCTCTCCGAGACGTCTCGTTTAGGATCGGACGTCGAACGGCCAATTCTCGAAAGAGCGTTCGACGTCCGAGCGGATATAGTTTATAATTTTTTTCCAATATTTCGCCGGCGTTCGACGTCCGAGAAATTTTTTTCTCCCCGTTTTCTTCATTCCTTCAAGGGTTATTCGACCGGACGATGGACGCCTATTGAATAAGCGGGCGTTCGAGATCCGAGAACGTCTGTCGATAGACATTTGCTCGATTCCCGTCGTTTTGCTCTCCTCGGACGTTGAACGCCAATTTTCACGATGGCGTTCGACGTCCGAGAAATCTTTATTTTTTTATTTTCTCGTTTCTCTCTCCAATGCTCTCCGAGACGACTCGTTTAGGATCGGACGTCGAACGGCCAATTCTCGAAAGAGCGTTCGACGTCCGAGCGGATATAGTATATAATTTTTTTCCAATATTTCGCCGGCGTTCGACGTCCGAGAAATTTTTTTCTCCCCGTTTTCTTCATTCCTTCAAGGGTTATTCGATCGGACGTTGGACGCCTATTGAATAAGCGGGCGTTCGAGATCCGAGAACGTCTGTCGATAGACATTTGCTCGATTGCCGTCGTTTTGCTCTCCTCGGACGTTGAACGCCAATTTTCACGATGGCGTTCGACGTCCGAGAAATCTTTATTTTTTTATTTTCTCGTTTCTCTCTCCAATGCTCTCCGAGACGTCTCGTTTAGGATCGGACGTCGAACGGCCAATTCTCGAAAGAGCGTTCGACGTCCGAGCGGATATAGTTTATAATTTTTTTCCAATATTTCGCCGGCGTTCGACGTCCGAGAAATTTTTTTCTCCCCGTTTTCTTCATTCCTTCAAGGGTTATTCGACCGGACGATGGACGCCTATTGAATAAGCGGGCGTTCGAGATCCGAGAACGTCTGTCGATAGACATTTGCTCGATTCCCGTCGTTTTGCTCTCCTCGGACGTTGAACGCCAATTTTCACGATGGCGTTCGACGTCCGAGAAATCTTTATTTTTTTATTTTCTCGTTTCTCTCTCCAATGCTCTCCGAGACGACTCGTTTAGGATCGGACGTCGAACGGCCAATTCTCGAAAGAGCGTTCGACGTCCGAGCGCATATAGTATATAATTTTTTTCCAATATTTCGCCGGCGTTCGACGTCCGAGAAATTTTTTTCTCCCCGTTTTCTTCATTCCTTCAAGGGTTATTCGATCGGACGTTGGACGCCTATTGAATAAGCGGGCGTTCGAGATCCGAGAACGTCTGTCGATAGACATTTGCTCGATTGCCGTCGTTTTGCTCTCCTCGGACGTTGAACGCCAATTTTCACGATGGCGTTCGACGTCCGAGAAATCTTTATTTTTTTATTTTCTCGTTTCTCTCTCCAATGCTCTCCGAGACGTCTCGTTTAGGATCGGACGTCGAACGGCCAATTCTCGAAAGAGCGTTCGACGTCCGAGCGGATATAGTTTATAATTTTTTTCCAATATTTCGCCGGCGTTCGACGTCCGAGAAATTTTTTTCTCCCCGTTTTCTTCATTCCTTCAAGGGTTATTCGACCGGACGATGGACGCCTATTGAATAAGCGGGCGTTCGAGATCCGAGAACGTCTGTCGATAGACATTTGCTCGATTCCCGTCGTTTTGCTCTCCTCGGACGTTGAACGCCAATTTTCACGATGGCGTTCGACGTCCGAGAAATCTTTATTTTTTTATTTTCTCGTTTCTCTCTCCAATGCTCTCCGAGACGACTCGTTTAGGATCGGACGTCGAACGGCCAATTCTCGAAAGAGCGTTCGACGTCCGAGCGCATATAGTATATAATTT
>JARBWI010000196.1:17500-20000 GCA_037576405.1 Campoplex capitator
TCCTCGGACGTTGAACGCCAATTTTCACGATGGCGTTCGACGTCCGAGAAATCTTTATTTTTTTATTTTCTCGTTTCTCTCTCCAATGCTCTCCGAGACGTCTCGTTTAGGATCGGACGTCGAACGGCCAATTCTCGAAAGAGCGTTCGACGTCCGAGCGGATATAGTTTATAATTTTTTTCCAATATTTCGCCGGCGTTCGACGTCCGAGAAATTTTTTTCTCCCCGTTTTCTTCATTCCTTCAAGGGTTATTCGACCGGACGATGGACGCCTATTGAATAAGCGGGCGTTCGAGATCCGAGAACGTCTGTCGATAGACATTTGCTCGATTCCCGTCGTTTTGCTCTCCTCGGACGTTGAACGCCAATTTTCACGATGGCGTTCGACGTCCGAGAAATCTTTATTTTTTTATTTTCTCGTTTCTCTCTCCAATGCTCTCCGAGACGACTCGTTTAGGATCGGACGTCGAACGGCCAATTCTCGAAAGAGCGTTCGACGTCCGAGCGCATATAGTATATAATTTTTTTCCAATATTTCGCCGGCGTTCGACGTCCGAGAAATTTTTTTCTCCCCGTTTTCTTCATTCCTTCAAGGGTTATTCGACCGGACGATGGACGCCTATTGAATAAGCGGGCGTTCGAGATCCGAGAACGTCTGTCGATAGACATTTGCTCGATTCCCGTCGTTTTGCTCTCCTCGGACGTTGAACGCCAATTTTCACGATGGCGTTCGACGTCCGAGAAATCTTTATTTTTTTATTTTCTCGTTTCTCTCTCCAATGCTCTCCGAGACGTCTCGTTTAGGATCGGACGTCGAACGGCCAATTCTCGAAAGAGCGTTCGACGTCCGAGCGGATATAGTTTATAATTTTTTTCCAATATTTCGCCGGCGTTCGACGTCCGAGAAATTTTTTTCTCCCCGTTTTCTTCATTCCTTCAAGGGTTATTCGACCGGACGATGGACGCCTATTGAATAAGCGGGCGTTCGAGATCCGAGAACGTCTGTCGATAGACATTTGCTCGATTCCCGTCGTTTTGCTCTCCTCGGACGTTGAACGCCAATTTTCACGATGGCGTTCGACGTCCGAGAAATCTTTATTTTTTTATTTTCTCGTTTCTCTCTCCAATGCTCTCCGAGACGACTCGTTTAGGATCGGACGTCGAACGGCCAATTCTCGAAAGAGCGTTCGACGTCCGAGCGCATATAGTATATAATTTTTTTCCAATATTTCGCCGGCGTTCGACGTCCGAGAAATTTTTTTCTCCCCGTTTTCTTCATTCCTTCAAGGGTTATTCGATCGGACGTTGGACGCCTATTGAATAAGCGGGCGTTCGAGATCCGAGAACGTCTGTCGATAGACATTTGCTCGATTGCCGTCGTTTTGCTCTCCTCGGACGTTGAACGCCAATTTTCACGATGGCGTTCGACGTCCGAGAAATCTTTATTTTTTTATTTTCTCGTTTCTCTCTCCAATGCTCTCCGAGACGACTCGTTTAGGATCGGACGTCGAACGGCCAATTCTCGAAAGAGCGTTCGACGTCCGAGCGCATATAGTATATAATTTTTTTCCAATATTTCGCCGGCGTTCGACGTCCGAGAAATTTTTTTCTCCCCGTTTTCTTCATTCCTTCAAGGGTTATTCGATCGGACGTTGGACGCCTATTGAATAAGCGGGCGTTCGAGATCCGAGAACGTCTGTCGATAGACATTTGCTCGATTGCCGTCGTTTTGCTCTCCTCGGACGTTGAACGCCAATTTTCACGATGGCGTTCGACGTCCGAGAAATCTTTATTTTTTTATTTTCTCGTTTCTCTCTCCAATGCTCTCCGAGACGTCTCGTTTAGGATCGGACGTCGAACGGCCAATTCTCGAAAGAGCGTTCGACGTCCGAGCGCATATAGTATATAATTTTTTTCCAATATTTCGCCGGCTTTCGACGTCCGAGAAATTTTTTTCTCCCCGTTTTCTTCATTCCTTCAAGGGTTATTCGATCGGACGTTGGACGCCTATTGAATAAGCGGGCGTTCGAGATCCGAGAACGTCTGTCGATAGACATTTGCTCGATAACCGTCGTTTTGCTCTCCTCGGACGTTGAACGCCAATTTTCACGATGGCGTTCGACGTCCGAGAAATCTTTATTTTTTTATTTTCTCGTTTCTCTCTCCAATGCTCTCCGAGACGTCTCGTTTAGGATCGGACGTCGAACGGCCAATTCTCGAAAGAGCGTTCGACGTCCGAGCGGATATAGTTTATAATTTTTTTCCAATATTTCGCCGGCGTTCGACGTCCGAGAAATTTTTTTCTCCCCGTTTTCTTCATTCCTTCAAGGGTTATTCGACCGGACGATGGACGCCTATTGAATAAGCGGGCGTTCGAGATCCGAGAACGTCTGTCGATAGACATTTGCTCGATTCCCGTCGTTTTGCTCTCCTCGGACGTTGAACGCCAATTTTCACGATGGCGTTCGACGTCCGAGAAATCTTTATTTTTTTATTTTCT
>JARBWI010000196.1:25000-27500 GCA_037576405.1 Campoplex capitator
CAGGCGCGCTCTTCACTTTCATCCTATTGAGGGCGAGGCGCATCTCCTCCGACGTCACGGGGGCCGGGGGATCAGGCACTGGATGGACCGGCTCTTCTCGGGGCTCCCGCATGGGAAGCCGCGGGAAGAAACGCTCCAAAAGCGCCGTGGCGCTCGCTTCCCAAGAGGTTGCGAGCACCCCTCCAACCCTCACTCCGCCGATGTCGACCGGGCCCCGTCGGCCCCTGAGGATCCTATAAGCGGATCCCCAAGGGTCGGCGTTGCCCACCTCGCCCACGAATTCCCGCCAATTTTCCTCCTTTTTCTGCAGGGCCAGGCTCTGGAAGCTCCGGTACAGCCGTCTATAGGCACCCCGGAGCTCCGCCTGTTCGTTCTCAGGAGCCTCCCGTCGTCGGGCCCGCTGAAGTGCCACCCTGGCTCGCCTGGCAAGTCGCCTCGCCGAAGTGAGCTCTCGGCACCACCAGCGGGATCTCCTACGCGGACTTGTACCGGCCGCGCCTAGCTGGGCATCGTTCACGCCCTGAACCAGGGTCGTGATTGCCTCTGCAAGGGCGACAGGCCCCTCGTGCACCAACGCGTCGCGATCGACGACCACCGCGGCCTGAGCCAGGGCGGTGCCGTACGCTCCCCAATTCACGTCGACGGTCCGCCACCTGCACGCAGGCAGCGGAAGATCAGCACCTCCGTCTCTCCGGGCAAGGGTCACACGAATCGCGTTGTGGTCCGAGTGCACGAGGTCTGGCAGGATATCCCACTCGACCTCGTACACCCGCTCAACACCCTTACCCAGGGTGACGTCGATATCCGACCTGCCAACAGGTCCGTCGAACGTGAACTCCTGGGACGGTTCATTCAGGACCTCCAAGTCGCAAGCGACAATAAAGGCCTCGAATTCCCCACCCCGGATCGCGTTGGGGTAGCCCCTCAGCCGGTTCTTGGAGTGCCACAGGTGGGACACGGCGTTCGCGTCCATGCCTGCAAGCACGGGGGCCTCTCGCAGGTGGGTAAACACCCACTCCAAATATTGGAAATAGCTGTCGAGAGGGACCCCGTGGCGGCAGTACATGGAGCATAGGTACATTGTACCAAAAACACCGCGTACCCACACTGTCGCGCCCCCTTCACCAGGCACCGTGACCACCGTCGCATCGAGCGTTGCGTCCGCGAGAACTACGGCGGATTTACCGTCGCCGCTCTGGAAGACCCGCATCCAGGCCGGCAGCCCCGCCACGAACCCCCCCTGTCGGAGGTATGGTTCCTGCAGCAGGGCAGCGGCGTAGCGGCCTTCCACCAGAGCCTGGCCGAGCTCAGCCATCACGCCTCGGGACCGCCGGCAGTTGAGCTGGAGGACACGGAGCCCACCCGGGGCTCGATCCACCGGCCCGCCGGCAACATCCGCTGGAGCGAGATGGCTAGCCATTTCCGACACTTGGGGCGGGGCCTTGCGAGGCCGCTATTTGGGCCCGCTCTTCCATCACCATGCACCTCCCTTGCACGAGTGCGTCCCGATAAAATGGGCACACCCCGTCCATCGCCCTGTGGGCGGCTCCCAGGCCAGCCTCCCTGCAGTTTACACAGCAGGGTGGCGCCTCCTTCGCCGGACACTGCGCGGCGGTATGACCGTCGCCGGCGCACCAGCCACACACCATCGTCCGCCTTCTGCAGGACGCAGACACGTGGCCGAAGCCCAGGCAACGGTAGCACCGGTCTGCATCGACGTAATCCCGGACCACACACGAGTGCCAGCCCAGGAAAACCCGACCTTTTGCCGCCAGCGTGGCCGCGACCTCAGGCGTGGCCTCAAGGACCCAATGGGTCCCTGGGGAAACCGCGTGCCTACCCTCAAACTTCCGTCCCACCCTAACTACCGCACGGAAATCTTCGACCCCCATGTTGGGGAAGTTCTGCGCACGAAGGGCGTTCAGAACTTCCTCTTCCGGAGTCTCCTTCGGCACCGCAAACACCCCGACCTTCTTCCGTGGCGCCTCCGGGGCCACGACGGTGAGGCCGCCCTCGCGGATAGCCTCACTCGTCCGGAAGAACTCCAACTCTCCCTCCGTGCGCGTCTCCACGAGCACCCCGCCCTTCACCGTCCTCACCCCCTTCACGCAGATCGATGCCTCCCCCGGGTTGACCAACGTCTTGAGTCGCTCCTTGACTTCGGTCGGCCCCATTGGACCCTCTGTCGCTCGAATCAGCACTGCGTGCTGCGGGACGCGCACCGGTCGCCTCACGGCCTGACGGGGGACTACCCTCACCTCCGCTGGCTGGGGCTGAGCCACCCTGTGGGCTCCTGCTCCCGCTGCCGCAGCCTCCGCGAACGTCCTTACCCGCTCAGGCCTCGGTGGGGCCTCAGGGCGCGGGCCCTGGCTAACGCCAACTACGGGTGCACCTAGGCGTCGCACCAGCGCTTCATGAGCAAAACGAAGCCCTGCGCTCTCTCCCGAAAGCTCTTCTACCTTCCCAGTGGCCGCGACCAGTAGGGACATCAGCCCCGACA
>JARBWI010000196.1:37500-40000 GCA_037576405.1 Campoplex capitator
GAAATTTTTTTCTCCCCGTTTTCTTCATTCCTTCAAGGGTTATTCGATCGGACGTTGGACGCCTATTGAATAAGCGGGCGTTCGAGATCCGAGAACGTCTGTCGATAGACATTTGCTCGATTGCCGTCGTTTTGCTCTCCTCGGACGTTGAACGCCAATTTTCACGATGGCGTTCGACGTCCGAGAAATCTTTATTTTTTTATTTTCTCGTTTCTCTCTCCAATGCTCTCCGAGACGTCTCGTTTAGGATCGGACGTCGAACGGCCAATTCTCGAAAGAGCGTTCGACGTCCGAGCGGATATAGTTTATAATTTTTTTCCAATATTTCGCCGGCGTTCGACGTCCGAGAAATTTTTTTCTCCCCGTTTTCTTCATTCCTTCAAGGGTTATTCGACCGGACGATGGACGCCTATTGAATAAGCGGGCGTTCGAGATCCGAGAACGTCTGTCGATAGACATTTGCTCGATTCCCGTCGTTTTGCTCTCCTCGGACGTTGAACGCCAATTTTCACGATGGCGTTCGACGTCCGAGAAATCTTTATTTTTTTATTTTCTCGTTTCTCTCTCCAATGCTCTCCGAGACGACTCGTTTAGGATCGGACGTCGAACGGCCAATTCTCGAAAGAGCGTTCGACGTCCGAGCGGATATAGTATATAATTTTTTTCCAATATTTCGCCGGCGTTCGACGTCCGAGAAATTTTTTTCTCCCCGTTTTCTTCATTCCTTCAAGGGTTATTCGATCGGACGTTGGACGCCTATTGAATAAGCGGGCGTTCGAGATCCGAGAACGTCTGTCGATAGACATTTGCTCGATTGCCGTCGTTTTGCTCTCCTCGGACGTTGAACGCCAATTTTCACGATGGCGTTCGACGTCCGAGAAATCTTTATTTTTTTATTTTCTCGTTTCTCTCTCCAATGCTCTCCGAGACGTCTCGTTTAGGATCGGACGTCGAACGGCCAATTCTCGAAAGAGCGTTCGACGTCCGAGCGGATATAGTTTATAATTTTTTTCCAATATTTCGCCGGCGTTCGACGTCCGAGAAATTTTTTTCTCCCCGTTTTCTTCATTCCTTCAAGGGTTATTCGACCGGACGATGGACGCCTATTGAATAAGCGGGCGTTCGAGATCCGAGAACGTCTGTCGATAGACATTTGCTCGATTCCCGTCGTTTTGCTCTCCTCGGACGTTGAACGCCAATTTTCACGATGGCGTTCGACGTCCGAGAAATCTTTATTTTTTTATTTTCTCGTTTCTCTCTCCAATGCTCTCCGAGACGACTCGTTTAGGATCGGACGTCGAACGGCCAATTCTCGAAAGAGCGTTCGACGTCCGAGCGCATATAGTATATAATTTTTTTCCAATATTTCGCCGGCGTTCGACGTCCGAGAAATTTTTTTCTCCCCGTTTTCTTCATTCCTTCAAGGGTTATTCGATCGGACGTTGGACGCCTATTGAATAAGCGGGCGTTCGAGATCCGAGAACGTCTGTCGATAGACATTTGCTCGATTGCCGTCGTTTTGCTCTCCTCGGACGTTGAACGCCAATTTTCACGATGGCGTTCGACGTCCGAGAAATCTTTATTTTTTTATTTTCTCGTTTCTCTCTCCAATGCTCTCCGAGACGTCTCGTTTAGGATCGGACGTCGAACGGCCAATTCTCGAAAGAGCGTTCGACGTCCGAGCGGATATAGTTTATAATTTTTTTCCAATATTTCGCCGGCGTTCGACGTCCGAGAAATTTTTTTCTCCCCGTTTTCTTCATTCCTTCAAGGGTTATTCGACCGGACGATGGACGCCTATTGAATAAGCGGGCGTTCGAGATCCGAGAACGTCTGTCGATAGACATTTGCTCGATTCCCGTCGTTTTGCTCTCCTCGGACGTTGAACGCCAATTTTCACGATGGCGTTCGACGTCCGAGAAATCTTTATTTTTTTATTTTCTCGTTTCTCTCTCCAATGCTCTCCGAGACGACTCGTTTAGGATCGGACGTCGAACGGCCAATTCTCGAAAGAGCGTTCGACGTCCGAGCGCATATAGTATATAATTTTTTTCCAATATTTCGCCGGCGTTCGACGTCCGAGAAATTTTTTTCTCCCCGTTTTCTTCATTCCTTCAAGGGTTATTCGATCGGACGTTGGACGCCTATTGAATAAGCGGGCGTTCGAGATCCGAGAACGTCTGTCGATAGACATTTGCTCGATTGCCGTCGTTTTGCTCTCCTCGGACGTTGAACGCCAATTTTCACGATGGCGTTCGACGTCCGAGAAATCTTTATTTTTTTATTTTCTCGTTTCTCTCTCCAATGCTCTCCGAGACGACTCGTTTAGGATCGGACGTCGAACGGCCAATTCTCGAAAGAGCGTTCGACGTCCGAGCGCATATAGTATATAATTTTTTTCCAATATTTCGCCGGCGTTCGACGTCCGAGAAATTTTTTTCTCCCCGTTTTCTTCATTCCTTCAAGGGTTATTCGATCGGACGTTGGACGCCTATTGAAT